>JAYMTP010002065.1:0-21132 GCA_036897365.1 Geranium brycei
TATATATATATATATATATATATAGTTTAAATCAAATATAAATTTTGGGGTTTTTACAAAAGTGCAGGTGGAACTTTTTGCTTCGAGGGTGAAACATTTTGCGATTCTAAAAATCACTGCGCTCCAACTTTCATGTACACGTGTCGCATGCTGAGAAAGCGTGCGCGCAGAACGTGAGCGACCTTATAATCTATATGCAGGGCAACATAACAACAATTATTAGAATTCAAATAATAATTAATTAATTAATTAATTAACATGCAATCAGATCATCGAGGCAGAGACATACTCTTATTAACCCTGCAAAAAGAAAATTATAAAGGGTGAGAATAATTTATAAATAATTAAATACATAACATAATATAAATAGATTGAACAAATAGAATATATATATATATGAATCGCCGTACGTGTTCTTAACTGCTTCGCTCAGCACTTCCTTCATCGAAACCCTATGGATTTGGCCAGAATTAAATTAGAAAATCAAAATTAATTAACGATAATGTATCATGTTTATGTGTATATATAATAGCTAGAAACCCAAGGAATAATGGGCCACATTGCAGATTGGTCTGAAATCATATGGATATATTGGGCCGAAGGCCTTCCATTGTAATTGGGCCCGCCGGACCAGCCCACTAAACTATGTATGTAAATTATTTGAATCACAGCACTGCATTATTAAATGTTCGCCCCGTAAATACGTGGAAAGTAAACTGATTTATTCATGTGGCCGTATAGTCAAAATCAAATATCCACCTAACCAATAAGTGTAAAATAAATTATTTTTATGGTATAACTATAATATAATTTATTCAAGCTTCAAATTACTATAAATTGGACTAAAAACAAACATCTGTCTGTTCGTAATTTCACGTGATACACATTAAAGTTCTATACGCGAATCACCCATTTCGCATATAAAAAACAAATTTGACCTCATGTAAACGAGGCGAGTCGAACTTTATTTTGTCAAACCGACTTTAGCTATAAGCGTTTGGCTGGAGCGCGTCTCAAGCTCGAACTTGTTTTTGTTAAACCAATCAAGTCTTGACATAATCAGGTTCGATTCACCTTGTTTACACCTGTAAGAAAGAGGTGTTGATTGTTATTTTATTTAGCAATAATGGTGATTTGGGTATAAAAATTCGAAATATATCATGTAACATAATATGGATAGACGATTATATATCACGTGACGTAACATAGATCTCGAACATATCGCTTTTCAATTTAATTTTTTATTAATTTTACTTTTATAAATTATAATTGAACTTGTACAGTTTTAAATTTTATTTATAACCGAACCGAATAATTCAATTCTATTCAATTATTTTTTTTTAATTGATTTGATCGGTTCCATTATATTTTTTGGGCCGTCCTAGATTTGTTACTGGGTAACCCATGTTTATGTCTCGGGGGCAACAAGAACGCACGTGACCGAAGTGCAGAGAGCATTGTTTCCCATGCTACTGTCAAGAACAAAACATTCTATAACTTCACACATTATATATTTTATATCACTAAACAAATAAAAACCAAGAAAATGTGTATACAATTATAAGTTTCAAGTTTCATTCCACTTTATCTTAATATATCCAATTGATATGTAAAAGACTAAGATTTCACTTATTAATGAATGAGAACCTTTTTCAATGTACAAGTCAAATAATTTTACGACAAACTTGATTCGACAAGTGATATTCTCACCTTGTAGATATAAAACTCTATATTAACTAATCTAAAGCAGTAAGACAAAATATGTATGATCAAATTTTGACAGCCCTTATCGAAAAGAACTTTATCGATAAAAAGGACCATCAAAAGAAACTTACAACATACACACATTACACAATGTGAGTGATCATTCTAAAACATTGTGAATTTAATTTACATATTCAACATCTAGTCAATCTCACATTTAACTATTTCTAGTGTGGCAAAACTCCCCGAACCTGGTTAGAAATAGTCAAATGTGAGATATCCCAAATTTAAAATTGTATGGAACATAATCACTATAAGCGAACATAACACCTCAGAACTAATGATGATATGGTATTCTCAATTCGACCAAGCAAAAGACGAGAACCACTGAATTCGTCTAAATTCGCCGGGAGGTTGGCTTTCCTGATTCAATACGGTATTCAACAGAATCACTTAACCATGTCGAGTTGCAATTTCTGTGAAGAGGCAGAAAATACCTCAGATCTGACAACGTCTCGTTATTTTCTATTTGACCGAATAAAACTCGTGAATTATTGAATCCACCCGAAACCCACCTATTTACAATCTTTATGAGGAGACAAAATACTTCAAATATGACAACGCCTCGATATTTTTCATTTGACCGAATAAAAATCACGAACCACTAAAACCACGCGAAACCCGCCCAGTTACAATCTTTATGAACAGACAAAACACCTCAAACCTAGCAATCCCTCGATATTTTCCATTTGACCAAATAAAAGACGAGAACAACCTGATCCATCCGAACCCGATCAGTTGTCATCCCAATCTCTAGCACTCCCTATCATGGAGAAACCCCAACCGCATGATGTTCCCTTCAATAGATGCATTCCATGGCGAATCCAACACAGAACAGTAATCGAAATAAAGAAAGGGAAAGAAACAAGGTCCAGCTGGGAATGGCAGCAGAGAATATTAAGTTGCTTCAGAATTGATTCCACACTTCAACCAATCCATCCATACCCTCTTCATTTTTTTTAAATCAACATATTTTCCAATTGGTTTCAATTTAAATACAATTAGTTTCAATTTTCAAGCGAACATGTTTTTCAAGTAACTTTAATTTAAAATCAATATTTTTTTCAAATAAGGCCAACCTGCATAGAACCCAATAAGTTCTTGATCTTCACTCGTGCTTGGGTTCTCGTTCCCTTCTCGTTGTATTCAGATTCTAAAATGAATTTAAATTTAAATTTAAATTGATAGATATAGATTATCATATACCTATTAATAAGATTCACAATTTCTTTTAAGCAGAGAAGATTGATTAGAAGTAAGTTTCTCTAACATTTGTGTGTTTTCTACATTAAACAAAGAATTAAACACAAGTTTAAAGATGAAAATTGCAAGAAAATCACAAGGTGGCAACTATCAAATTGTCACTTCGATAAGGTTTTTGTAGTTTATTTCAACACGAGTCAATCTGTATAAGTACTTTCGTGTTATATAATCGTCGAAATAAATTTCATCTATTTGTATGTTTTCTACATTAAACAAAGAATCAAACACAAGTTCAGAGATGAAAATTGCAAGAAAATCACAAGGTGGCAATTACCAAATTGTCACACTTCTATCAACTTTTTTGTAATTCATTTTAACACGAGTCAATCCGTACATGTACTTTCCTGCCACATAATCAACGAGATTAACTAACTGCTCACAATCCGTACATGTACTTTCCTGCCACATAATCAACGAGATTAACTAACTGTTCACAATCCGTACGTGTACTTTCGTGTTATGTAATCGATAATAACCAACTGATCATCCAACTAACTGTTCACGTCATCTGCGTGACGCAACTCATTACCTTAAAATTAATTTAAATTACTCAATAAAACAATAATAATTTAAAAACTGAATTTTTTTTATTAACTTCCGGCATTCTTCTCGGTAACCGAATCGTGCCAGATCACACCTTAATCCCAACCAATTAGCGAACCCACTAATCACGCACGCGCCATCCCCGCGCGTCAGGTCCAGACCTTGAAAGTTGAATCCGAGCCTTCCAATGCGAATGAGAGGCTTCGAGCTGTGAGTGGCGGTTCGCTGTTTCCGTCCACCCCCACGCGCGGCCCCTGGTGCGTGACCCTCCCTCGCTCGCCCTTTATATAGAATCCTCTGTTTTGCGGCCATTTTTGTTTTGTGATCAGAGAAGAAGCGATTTTTTCTGGGTTTTTTTTTGAGAGAGAGAGTGATGACAGCTCCGAACATGGCGACGATCACTGCTTCTCTGGAGAGATCGCTACAGAACTGTTCTCTGAACCAACAGAGCCAGAGGAGAGGAAGGGTCGGTCATGAGAGCACCGACATTGGGTCGCCGGAGGTTCGTGCCGGAGGTCAGAGCTCCGGCGACGGAGACGCCGTCTTGGAGCTCAACTCCCATGTGTCGCTCCCTTACCATTGGGAGCAATGTCTCGACCTAAAGGTTGGTTTTTTATTTTTTCATTTTTGGTCTCATGAATGCAAGAAAATGGCGGATCTTGGAAGTTTTTGTTTCTGTTCGGTGAAAATAAATATTGGGTTTTTGTTCATTTAATTGTTAATACATTCCTGCGAAAAGGGAACCTTTTTTTGGCATATAATTTTCAATTTTGTGTATCAAAAGTTCATGAAAAGGTCGAACCTTTATCTGGGTTTTGACCGTTTAAGTGATTGATACATATTTGTGAGATAAAGGAACCGACTTTATTTCTGGGTTTTTGATGGGTTTGGGAAAAAAAATTTCCGGGTTTGATTATTTTGAGGTTCTGAAACCAAAAACGGTGAAAAGATTTATCTTTTACTTCTATTGATGGGTTGGTTTGGTCGGCAATGTTGAATTTAATTTTGCAGACCGGAGAGATTTACTACATAAACTGGAGAACCGGTACGAGGTCATCAGAGGATCCGAGGTTGTTGTCGGCAGCGGCGGCGCCGGAGTACAGCGGCGGCGGAGACTACTACTACTACTACTCTTCGGACGACGACGACAGCTCCTACGACAGCGAGGTCTCGTCGCCGGAGTCGTCCCCTTTTTCCGCCGGAGACCGGAGCTCCGACCAGAAGGACGGTACCGTCTTGGTGGTCGCAGGTTGCAAGAGCTGCTTCATGTATTACATGGTCCCGAAGCCGGTCGGAGACTGCCCCAAATGCTCCGGCCAGCTCCTCCACTTCGACCGGTCCGACGAAGGGTCCTCCTGAAAATCCCCGAAATTTTAAAATTTTCAATTTTCTTTTTGTTGATTACCGACTTTGGTTTTTCCTATTAAAAGTTTAATTTATGTTTTGTTAGATTTTTCGGTGTGGTTTTGATTAGTTTGCGAGACAAATGGGTTATTTTTGTTAAATTGCTTGGTTCTTATGTATTTTTCAATTATGTCTTTCTATTATTATATTCTCACACTCTAACCAAAGTAATGACAAATTAGGAACACATTAATGTTATTTATAAGCTTGTGCTTATATATGGCATTACCTAAATTTCAATCACAATTAACTTGTCTTTTGAGTTAATCCTAAATTTTGACATTATTATCATGGTTGGTTAATGATTATGATTTGTTATTTTGAATTAATTATTTGGTTTATCCAAATTATTGGGTTTAGTTGCCCACTAGGAGTCTAATATGTTTTCAAATATTAGGTTATAATTCTTGTAATTTTTTATTATTTTCTACAATAATATTTTTTTGTGTGTGGAGTAATGATGAGTTTATATTTGGTCAACTGTGACATCAATGTATAGTTATCCCCCGTTTTTGATGGGTGATTTTAATGATTAAAAAGAGTCATGATTGGAGATCAACTCATGAGATTAAATGAACTTGTAATGTCAAAGGAGTTGACATTTTTCTAATCATTTGACAATTGAGGTTGTGAAGGTGAAGAAGATAATGGTTGCATGTTGTTTAGTATAATAGTATATGGTAAGTGCCTAAGTGGTTTGAGTTTGATGGGTTTTAAAATGGGGGAGAAGGCCAAAAGGGGAACAAGTTAAAATTCTCTTGTCAGAAAAAAAGAATTTATGTGTTTGAACCTTCCAGGACAATAAATTAGGCAATTAAAACTTAATCTTAATTTGTGTTGATATTAAGCTAACTATTAAACTAACACTAATTGATTTTAGACAGGTTGGGATTAGTGATTCATTGTTTGGGCTCAACGGTATGTTATGTTCAGATTTTAGTGATGTGATAATTTGTCTAAATGAACCTTGATGATTACACGAACCATGTAAACTTTTGTATATTTTTTGTTGATTGATTTATGATTATATTTCATAACCGTTTAAAACCTTTTTGTTATAACAAGTATCTCTTTCCCCGACCTAATCCCCATCCAAAACCCAGAGAAAATAATTACCCCCATTCTGATTTTCAAAAATTCTCACCTCAATTTGTTATGATAAGATCCGAGACATCGATATGTTTTTTATATTTAATTTTGAAGTATTTTATAGTCTTTAAACCACCCCCTCCTTATCGGTCAGGTGGTCAAAGAAAAGAAGAGAAGAGCCCCCACACACTACATATAATTGTTGTGAGGGTGACCCAAAGGAGACAAGGAAAGGAATGAACCATATTGATTTTAAAATAAAAATATATATACTTATATAAGTACAATACAGAGGGAATCTAAACAGAAGAGAGCACAGAAGTGAGGAGAGTGGAGCAGAAGAGTGTTGAAAATGAGAGATGCATGAAACAAGCTTTTGTTTCTCTTGTCCTTGTTCACTATGCATTTCTTTTTTACCATTTTGTACAACAAGCAAGCTATTAGTGTAAGAGATTATGTAAAAAGTTGCCATATACACATGCATATGTGTGTGTGTATCTACTCTCCCCTTTTTATCACTCAGTTTTGTGGGTCAAAAGACAAATAGTAGATGTAGGTGTAGACAAGGATGATAAAAAAAATTCAAATATGATGATATTTTTTCATCTCTAAATCAATAATAAGGAAATTGGGATTACTAGGTCATTCACAAGTCATCTAATTATTCTATAGAGTTACAATATTATAAATTTGATCAGAAAATATTTGTGATTCGACGGTAAAGAAAACGAAAATTACTAAACTTGCCCAACAATCCCTCGTAGATAATGTTGTGTGCAAGGATTAGGTTTGTGCAGAGGAAAAAAAATAAATGTTTGGATGGAAAAGTGCTCTGCATTTGACGGGCCTTGATATTTTTTACCCCTTGAGATATGCAGGTACGATATTTTAAGACATGAGCAAACTCGGGAAAAAGATTTAATCCCCAATCAAGATCAGTGTGATCATAATAAACTGCTATGTCACGTGCCCATAACTACAATTGTTCCTGAATCATCAACAATTAGTATGTGATTAATTTTGATGGGTTTCAACAACATATATTCTCTATATCTGATCGAGGTTGAGGCCAAGTTTGGCCAAAATTTTTTTTCCAGGTTTGAGGTAGGAATGAGCCCAGTGTCGTGGATTTGGTCTAGGCAGGGAAAACCCTCCTAATTTCCATTTCTCTTAGTGCTAGCAAGACATCCGTTTCATTCACTAATTTAAGAAATATCTCGAGGGTTCTATCTATTAGTATGAGTTTTCGAATACATTGGGGTTAACATTTTATTCAATTTTGTTTGTAAATCTGGACTTGTATCTCATGTCAGGTCAAAAGACTTATCTTATGTTATGTTGAGAATATAAAAGTTTCACGTGAAATGAATTGAAAATGAAAAATGTGTATAGAAAGGGTTGGAACAAACCCAACTAGCAAGATTGACCTTTTAGTTGTGGAGATCGGCCCGATATGTACAACTCAGTTTTGCATGGTATTAGAGGCTTTTCATTTGAGCATGTGCTGGTGGGCCTCGCATCACTGTGGCTCCGCTCCCCTGTAATCCCGATGTTATGGCCCACATAAGGAGAGACATAAGCCCGTGTATAAAAGACATCGTCCTAATATGGCCCACGTGAAGGGAAGTGAGTTGATAAAAGTCCACGTGTAGAATACACATGAGAGGAAGTGTTGAAAATATAAATGTCACACATGAAAATAATTGAAAATGAAAATGGTGTATACAAAAGGTTGAAACAAACTAAACTATCAAGGTTAACATTTTAGTTATGAAACCCGACCCGATATGTACATCATATTTTTACATATTAATCTGCGTAAAAAAATATTAACTCGCCTAGTTTTTTCGAAAATTTCAAACATTAGATCGAGTATTTTGACGAATCAAGTCGACACTCTCCCTTTTATCTAAGTACTGTGCCCATGTGTCTATTACTTTTGTTTTTTCTCTCCTTTGTAGAGTTTGTCTCCCACTATGCATCTCCCTAAAGTTGTGTCCACTCCATTTTCACCACAAAACAACCATAGTGCATACACATGCCTTATATGATGCCTCCCTCAATCTCTCTCTCTCTCTCTCAATCACTTCACTCCCTCTCTTTTCAAATATTTGGCCTTTATCATTTGACCCTTTTGGTGTCACGCATGAATATGATTCGATTCCAAGAAGGTTTGGTCGGAAATAGAATTAGAATGTTTCTTTACTTTTAAGAAAACCAAAAAAAAAATAATTCAATAGGTCATGAATCAGAAATATAAGCGTTTAATCTAACGTGGCCGCGAAATAAACATACCGATTCAATCGGAGATTTTAAATAACTATCCTTGTAGTTAAAACCTGCAAAAATTTTATCGAGTTCAGACAGCTTTTTATTTAAATGTACGATGACTCACTATCTCTATCCGGCAAGATTGAGAATTACATAACTCATCCAAACTATTATACTATTCATACAAAAAGACAAAATATTTCGAACATGACAAAAACTTAACGTCATCTTGATCAGTCTTAAACCCAATTTAAAACATTTTGCTATATCCAAACCTTTGTAAATTAACCCATTTGGAATTTGATCAATGAAAAGGCCCATTGGGCCTAGTAAATTGACCCATTTGGGACTTGATCCATAAAAGGCCCATTGGGCTTTACAACATGTTCACTATGGGCAATACAATACTATATTATCGGGGTCAAGACAACCTCAACAAATCAAAAAGTAACAGATAGATGTACTAAACATGAAGTCACTCCTTCTATATCAACAGTATATTATTTAGCAACTAACAAAAAAATGTCTGAATCAAAGACTGAACACACAAAAACATAAACATAAACTACATAGTAACATATGCATTACAAAACTACAAACAAACCAAGTGACAATGTACCTCAATAAACCCAACAAACAAGAAAGCGCATATAACCTCAAAAACTAGATAAAAAATCATTCACTAGGCTGCTTCCCCAAAACCGGCTGGACGCCAGTCCCGGCCACGACCGGGTGCGCTCCATTCCCATAACCTCTTAACTCCGACAAACTGTTCGACAAATGCTGCGATGCTTTATCAAAATTCACAAAACCCATGAACCAGAAATCATGACCGTCGACGGTCACGACCTGAATGTACTTTTCCAATTGATTTTCTCTCATGATCACCGGGTTGATCATGCCCACATTTTCCAATGGTATCATAACCTGTTCAATTCACAAATTCGACGTAAGCCTATGTTCTTTTAATAGATATCACAAATCATATGATCCAACAGTTCTATGTGCTAAGGATATTGTAAGGCTCTAATGGACCGGTTTAGGCACCGGTCCGGATTTTATAGATCAAGACACCCACTCCGGTTTAGTAGAGGTCTAAACCAGAAATTACTTGTTCTAGCGGTTTACAAATCTAACCCTTTTTAGAGATGTGATAAGTTTATACCGAGTTTTTTGTATAGCAATAATTGAATCAACAATACCATAATTATCATATGAATTATAATCAATGAACTTGTCTAAAATATCAGTGTTATAAAAAATTTTGACTTGTTCATTTAATATTTGATTAATCTTCTATTAATATCTAATTAATCCTTTAAGTTCAATCTAATTTATATTCAGATTAATCCATATCTAATTAATCCTTTAAGTTCAATCTAATTTATATTCAGATTAATCCATAGATGGTCTCATCTCCGGCCTAATTAACGCTTAACATTTTTTAAAATATTAAAAAATGCTTATTAAATGAAGTCTTGTATTTATATTTATATATAGTAATTACTATTTTATTAGTTTTTAACTTTTAGTATCTTTGAAGTTTAAATTGAGGTTAACAACTTACCAAGCCATAAAGCATATGTTACTAGAGTCCCCAAAACTAAATTTAAGGTGAAAATGCAACAAGTTATTGCGATAATTTATCTAGAAAACTAAACTAAGCAAATCAATTTCAATTTTCATTTTCTTAAATTATGAACCAAACCATAATTCATGTTCCCAGTCACATTAATTATAGTTAACCCGATTCGCATCCAATTTTCATTTTCTAAAAACATAGACCAATCCGGTTAGACCGTTCCAGACCACATAAATTACGGTTGGACCGAATTACGGTTCAACTAAAATCTTGTAAATCAGTTAAGAATTTAGTACCTTGTAGTAGCTCCAGGCCTGTTGGCCGGAGGGAGCAGTGAAGCACAAGGGACGGTCACTACAAAAAGCTACACGAGCGGTGGAGAGGTAGAGAGTTCCGGCGACCGGTCCGGTTGAAGTCGATAGGTAACAAGCAAATGTCTTCTTCAGCTTCTCGTTCGGCCCCGCCGCGAAAATCTGCTTGAACAGAGACTCGAAACCTCCCTCCGTCATTGCCTTCGCCGTCAAATTCACCTTCCCCCATGCAGCTTCCGACACGGACGGTCCGGTTTTAACTGCAAATTATTTGGCCACCATAAGAACATTAGCATAAACATTTCGCAACTGGTGCTCTACAGATAATTAACTTGTCCGATTATTCCCTGATTAATCATCAGGTAACCATTGATTATTAATTTGATAATCTAATTAATTTCTTATTAATCCCTCAATTTGTTACATGCCCAATTCAATAATCTAATCCGATTTATTACCTACCACAATATAGATTAATCTGATCACCAAAAAATTCAAAGTAACATGTAAGAAACCTAACTAACTTATTTTCATTTTTTCAAGTAAATACAAAATATCACTGTAAACTTACTTTTTATTGGATTGTTAATAACATATATTGACATTAATAAAAATGAATAAAAATACATATAAATTTGATATAGAACTTACAAAAATTAAAAATTCATCAGAAAAACACATCAACCATAAAACTAATTATAAAGTTTCTTGTAAAACAATAATTTCATACTAATCAAATTCTAATTTGATCTATTCCCATATAATTAAATTCATACTGATAAATAGCATAGAATCAAATAATAATTTCATACTAATCAAATTCTGGTTCGAAAACCGAACCGAACCGAAACGAATCAATAGCATAGAATTAAATTATGATCGACCCGAAAATCGATCGGTTTATGGAGTTAATAAATTTGATGACCCTTAAATTAAAATAATTGACTTACGGTGGTGCCATATGTTGGTGGCTATGTTCTCGGCCCTCCGGCTCCACGAATTGAACATGTGAGCCACCGACTCTAAGGGGTTGGAGGCAGGCTTCTCTACGGGCGAGTACACCAGGTAAGGCTGGTCGCTGTGTATCTGATGGTGATCTCCGGCATTCCACGTGGCCGCCTTCTGGTTGTCCGGGTGGACCGCCGGCACCGACGGTGGGCCCATCACGTGCGTCCCCCACTTCTTCGCCTCCTCTTGATCACCTGAAACTGGCTTCTGATCGTCATGACCTTGTGACGTGGCTTGCTCCGGAACCGTTGATTTCGGAGGTGATGACATGGCTATATAATGAAGATCAAGATCAAGAAATTAATATTTAATATTGGGCGATATATGATTTTTGGTGAGGAACTGGGTAGATTGATTTATTTATAGAGATAAAGGTTCAAGGAAGGAGAGCTGAGACACGGTTCTTGATTTTTTTATTATATTTTTTTCTTTGTGGTGATGAATATCGAATACGTGTGGAGCGACCGACTGGGTTTGGGCATGAGGAAGCTTAGGGTGGTCATGTTTCGAGAAGGGGTGTTTTGGTAACTGTGGGTTGGCGGGTGGGTCAAGGAACCATGGAGTTTCTATGGTGCAATAATAGTGTATTGTTGAATTTGAATAGACTATGAAATTAATCGACATCCTCCGAGTGGATTTTGACAAACGACTCATGTTCAATCCAACGGGCCGACTTTGAAAAAGTGAACCGAATCGAACCCACCTTTTATTATTATGTTAAAGTTAAAATAGAATAGTTATCAGGTTCGGTTTTAAATTGTAATAATTGAATCCGCAAATAAGTGAACCGAATCGTAAGTCAAATAAGCGGAACAAACAACAATTTTGAGGTCAGTTATTTCTATTAATTGAGCTTACAAATATTGATCAAACAAAAATTTTCATCAAAAGTGAAAAATACATTAAAATGGTTCAATTAAAAATATACCAAAAATTAATCGGTTCAAAATTGAACCAACTCAATTTTCATTTATTCAATTATGATTTTATCGTGGATAGCTAGGACTTAAAAAAAAAGTCAATATCTTCTACAAATCTTATTAATTAATACATCTAATTTTAGTTGAGTTGAGATAGGATAATAAGTGGTTCATTAATTGTGTGACAGTAACCAGACCAAAGAAACAAACAAACACCTTTCAAGCTTTGGCTAAGGATAGATCCTGGCTGAGAAGATAAGGCAGTGAGGTGAGGTTGACTGTTAGTTTTGTCCTCCGGTAGATCTTGAATCAATATTCTCTACTTTTAGTTATCATTTAAATTTATACATGTACCTACTTTTAATATGATATTAAAATTTGTTAAGAATTCACCTCTAAAATATGTTAATCTCATCGTCATCTTTTGATCAGCAATATTACCAGTGTGAAGATTAATGTTTATTATGAGACACCCACTATTTCACCATCAGATTTTGATAATCTCGTTATCAGTTAATAACAAACTGTATAGATAAATATGAATGATAAAAAGTTTTGAATTGGACGAGAATTCAGTTTTCTCTAGTTTAACATCATAATAAACATAAAAATTTATAGAAACAAAAATCTCCAACCATGCTCTCTACAATTAAGCTACATATATTAATTTAATAATATTTATTACTTTTAAATAATAAAAAGTTGGTAGAAGAGAGAGTAAAGTAAGATAAAGTATAATAAAAAATCAAAAAGTAACATGAGAGAGAATGTAGGGGGCTCCCCACATTTTCACTCTCTCTCCTTACATGTAAGGAGAGAGAGAAAATGTTGGGAGCTCCCTATTGTAGGGAGTCATATAAGAAGCCCTATTGGAGTGCAATTTTTACATTTTCACTCCTTACGATAGCTTTTTAGCTATTGTAGGGAGTGACATTAGAGATACTCTGATATAGGGAGTGATTTGCATCAGAAAAGAGGATAAAACACTATTTTTTTTATGTTTAACTATTGAATCCCTCTAAATACGGTTTCGTTGTTATATTATAGAGAAACAAAAATCTCCAAACCCAATAATATAGAAAACTGGATCATTAAATCCACTTGAAACCACTGTGTTGCCATCCTTAATCAGGCTCTGCAATTAAGATCCTTGTTCTTGAAGTGATAGAGAAGTAGGAAATAGAGGAGAGTTGGCTAGCAGGTAGGCTGTTGGGTGTGCACTAGAAGACATGAGCAAGAAAAGTAAGTGGGAGGCTTCCTCAACTCATCTACCCCACAACATCACCTACAATTCTATAAACCCAACAACACTTGGATTAGACTTTGTGAAGAAGAAGGAGAAGAAACAGCTTCAATTCTTCTCCTAGAAGAATTGAGCAATGAGTTACCAGAGACCTTATGATCCTTACCCTCCTCCAGGCAAGCTCTCATACATTTTCTATTCTATTCATTTTTGTTTCTCTTAATTTGATTAGTAAAAGAAATCATAAGACAAGGGTATCACCAAGAATTTAGTAATTTGGAGGCAGATCGTGACTGAAAACATATTCGTGTAAATGACCCGATGTGATATGATTTGATTCATTCTTTTCTCTTGCATATCTTATTTATGTTTTTCCGTCAGCTAAGAAATCGAAAAATAAGGGTATCACCAAAAATTTGATATTAAGCCGCAAAAAATTATTTATGTAAATGACTCCAATTTTTTTTTTGGTTTGTGCAATTTAGGGCACCCACACTACCCCCCTCCTCCAGACTACCCTCCTCCTCCATACCCTCCGCCGCCAGGGTATCCCCTCCCGCCTCTGCCTCCGCCTCCACCGCCTGGGTATTACCATCCGCCGCCGCCAGGCTATCAAGGGTACTTCTACGACGGGCCGCCGCCGCCACCTCAGCAGCAGCAGAACCAAGATGAGGGTTGCACCTCATTCCTTAAAGGCTGGTATGTCATACCACTTGTTCACTTTATATATACCTTATGTAATAAGCATGAAGTCGCTTCATGTTTTAAATTCTAGTACTCGTATTAATTATGATACTGTTTCTTTCCAGTTTGTGAATCGAACAATTTTTCTTAATATATTATTACTATTTTTTCGAGGATCAAAAATAACTTTTTTATCGTCCAATAAAAAAATTAACTTACCCACTTATGACATCAATATACATTACTAGAAATCAACAATGCCTTAGTGTATGTTACATTAATTAATTCTGGTTTAATTACTTGCAGTTTGGCTATGCTTTGTTGCTGCTTCATGATGGAGGAGTGCTGCTTCTTTTTCTGATCAGTCAGTTCTAAGCATATATATGTGCCTTGACTTTGTTCACATTATTGGTTATTTTTTGAGCTTCTGAAAAAATATTATGAAAAAAACGTTACAATGCCAAATACAATAACTCCACTATTTGTGTTAATGTCATATATAATGATCTTCTTGTACCCATTTTGTAAAGAAAGTGTTAAGAAATTTATGGTATGCTTGCACCACATATTTAAGGTCACGTGAAGTGAATATGATAATTAAACAAAACAATATGATAAAAAAGACCATGTTCGGTTTATATTTAACTGCCAATAATTAATTACATATTTTCTTTATATTTAACCATCAGTAGTTAAAGAGGTAACTTTAAAAATTTAGGAATAATTATAGTAGATTATATCTAATTAAACACAGTTCACCTAACATTTAATTTTTGCACATCAACGGACCGGCACATTAGTCTTTCGAGCTCAAATTTTCTCGCCTTTTCTTTTTTCTGTCGATCACCATCGTATAAGCTTAGTGAAGGCGAAGCCGTTGACTTGCTTATAAGAATCGGTGCAAGTTATTAACTTTAGGTAACCTGACAAGCTAAAAAGAATGTCATACATGGCACCATGACCCCTCAACTATATATTGTTTACACCCACACTCTTTAATTAAAAACTTAATTTTTAAACCTCTTTAAGTAGTTTACTATTTCACTTAGCTTAACACCGTTAATTTAATAATAAAAACACATTTTGCCCTTAATATTATATAATTTTCAAACAGTTGTTATTGTTTGATGTTAGTCAACTATAACAACACGCCAAAAAACTTCTGAGAGCACCTGATCGATTTAATGTCGTTTAAATAAATACCCTAACATGGAGTTAGAGCTTGAAGCGGCAATGACTAGGGCTGTAAACAAGGCGAATCGAGTCTCAATTCAGCTAGGGTCGACTCGGCTCATGAAAACAGTGCTTGATTTAAGATCAGCTTAGGCTCGAACGAGCTTATACAACTAAGCTCAAACTCGGCTCGAAAAAATACATAGCGGCTCGAGCTAGATTCGCTTAATTTTTAATATGAATACTCATTAAAATGTAAGATTAATGTGAAAAAAAATATATATCATAATTGATTAAATACAGATAAGCTCAGCTCATTTAATTTCGAAAAAAGTACACATAGTCATCACACCAACTAAGGATCAATTTCATTCAGCTATCCCCAACTTCAAAAGTGGGCACTCACCAAAATTGAGAGATTCGAAATGAATAAATGTTAAACATTTGGATGGATACTCTTAATTTTTAAAGTGAAAAAATGAAAATACCCTAAGTTATCTTCTAATTTTTCAAAATCATGTCATTTTTTAGTTTTGCGTGTTTTTACAGCTTCTCTTTTATTCTCTGGCAAATTCTCATAGTGTTGTTCTCTAAAAACTCTTCCAATCCATCTGATTGGGTTGGAACTCCTACGATGTTGTTACTAGAGAGCTCTTCAATGATTTTAGAAGGGATAATTTGAGTTCATTTTACGGCATTATGTGACTTTTTTTGTTATTTAATTATTTTTACTCAATTTACAAAAGTAAATAAATAAATAAATATTCCACAACCACTTTTGCCCTCTCAATTAAATAATCTGAAGGCAAAGCCACGGCCAAGCTCGAGAAGGCCAAACCCGACCAAGTCTTTGGATACTTTAAGGATTTCGCGAACATCGCCACGTGGTTCCCAGGAATAACGAGCAGCACCCTCATTAATAATTTGTGTGTTTTTTTTCAAGTTAAATATTGTGCTCGTGCCTACTCCATTGTCCAAAAATAATCGAACTGAACATGTGCAGTGGTTTGAGGTTGTTGGGCCCTTCTAAGCTTTCAACATCTGGGTTTGATTCAAGGTGAAATGGGTATGATCGAGCACCTTCGGAGACTCGACTCTCCAAAAATTCACTCAACGTGTCACTACAGGATCGATTTTCGGGGCTACGGAGCTTCAGGTACTCGATTTGGCCTAAAATGTGTTCTTCAATCTCTTGTTTCTGTTTCTGTTTCTGATCATCGACATCCACCCACTTCCTCCGCCACACCCAACAAATTAGGAACAACATGTTTTCGAATCGACCACAAAATATCAAATCTTGATCGACCCTCCCAAAACTTTTGAGGCGACTCGAGCTCGAGTTTATCTGATTTTTTTGGAGCCAAATTTAAAGTTAGTTGTACAAACTCATTCGAGCTCGAGTCTAACATTTTTTTTGATTCGGCTCATTTCACCCCTACACAAAACAAAAAAGAATTGCAAAAAATTACACCAGATTCAAAAAAAAAGTTTGGGGGATAAATTTGCGAGAATATAATTCCTTGAAGACGAAATTTGATAAGCTTGGTTAAAAAATTATTTTAAAATTTTTATTTCAAAAATATTATCACCCCTTAAATTATAATGGACAATGTCACGATATGGTCTAAGATCATCTTCAATGTGATTCCCTAAAATAGCTAAAATGCTATTGCATGGAGCGAAAATAGAAAAAAAAAATGGACTCCAAAGGGGGCCCCTACATGGCTCTCTACAATTGGAGCTCCCCACATTTTTTTTCCTATTATTTTATTATTTTTTTAGTCTACTTTATCTCACTTTACTCTTTCTCATACATAATTTTTTTTTGTAATTAAAGACTATAATATCAATAAAATAATATATATAGTTCAAATATATGAAATATAATTGAACTGTTGAACATGAAAAAAATTGTTGAGCATGAAAAAAATGACTCACTACTCAAATTTTAATACAAATCATTTTGTACATTAGTTTAAGTGTAGGGATCAAAATTATAGATGTTCTAAAAAAACTATTTAGCCGGCCCAATCTCTTATAAATAAATTCGTTACACACTTCCACACACAACTCAACTCAGTTCGCTTCCAGCATGGCTCCGACAACAACCCACGGCCCAGTTCCGAACAAGTGGGAAGGCAAAGCCACGGCCAAGCTCGAAAAGGCCAAACCCGACCAAGTCTTCGGCTACTTTAAGGATTTCGCAAACATCGCCACGTGGGTCCCTGGCATAACAAGCTGCACCCTCGTCGACGGGGTCAACGGTCAACCCGACTGCACCAGGCACGTGACCTTGCCCCGGCTCGGATCCGACGGCTCGGGCGAGCCCTTCTCCTGGGCCATCGAGAGGATCCTGACCGTCGACGACGACTCTCGTGTCCTGACCTACACGGTCTTGGAGAACAATATCGGGTTTGAGGTGGGGTCGTACGTTTCGACGGTCAGGATCGTGGCGGATGGGGAGGGGTGCGTGATTGAGTGGGGGTTCACGGTTGCTCCGGTGGAGGGGTGGACACTGGATCGGTTTGTGAGTGATGTGTATGAGTCTTCGCTTCAAGTCATGGCTAAGAGGATGGAGGAAGCTGCCACCGTTGGTTTTGGATAAAATATTTTGTGTGGTTTTGTTTGTTTCCATGAGATTTTGTGTTATGATTTCCAAAATCTGTTAATAAAATGGAAAAGTCTATGTTTTTGTTTGTCTCCGTGAGTTATGATATTTTGAGGGAAACTCAAACCGAGAATTTCACAAGAGTGAGAGTAGGATCTCTTAAAATTAACCAAGAACCGAAAGACTGATCAGAATTAGAAATATAAAAACCAAAAGAAATTGGTTTAGTCTTGGTTCTTAAACCGGAGAATTTGGAGAAATTGCTTTGATTTTAGTTTAATTAATACAAAATCAGTAAATCAGAGATGGTTTAATACATCAAACCTGACTTCATGTCAGAAATATTGAGTCTCTGTTGGACTCAGGAATATTGGGTTTATGTTGGATTCGGGGTATTTTGTCTATCTGTAAGGGTGTGGGTTCGAAACAGATTTAGTAATTAGCGTCCTTACTCCATCGGATTGAGGACACCGAGTCCTCGCTTGGATTAGTCGCTATCCTAACTGAACATGCATGCATTAATTTGTTATTATATGTCACAGATTTGAATGTAACAGTTATAATGGGGATTGATCCAGCATGTTCTTGGTGGGTTTTGCAGGAATTGAAGAACCAGTTCACCAGTTTCGCTGAGGAGAGCCATTAAGGGACTTGTGATCATTCCTGTTAAGGCCTTGTCTGGATTCTTGCATAACACTGCAAAAAAGAAACTGTTTTCTTGCTTTTGACTTCTTTTGTGTTTCTGCATATTTTAGATTCACAATTATGTAAGTAAAATAGCAATGGTTCATGTCACACCTTCTGTATTAATTGCTTCTATGGTTACCAATGCCATTACTGATATGGATTTAAGTTTGAGACTTGAAAAAATAGTAAAATTTGCCTTCGGTTGGCATGGTTTAGCTCTTATGTTTTTTACTATAACTATTTATTGAAAATAAAAACAAATATATCAGATAAAAATGTTAATTAGTTAAATGTAAACCAAGTTGGTTGTGAACTTAACAAATTTTAAATGATTGAGTTTGTGTTTAAATTGTTAAATAACTCTGAGCAACAATGCTATTAGTGGTGTAGTTACTTTATAAATTATCGATGGCCTATAGTTGTGTTTTCCAATATTTGATCAGTAATTGGATATTAGCGATAATTAATAATTGTTTGGTGATTAGTTAGTAATCAATCGTTATCACATACGATAATTAATAATTATTTGGTGATTGATAGTAATCAATCATTATTACAAACCACGACACTAACACCATAGTGTTTGGCATATAATATAAGGGTTGGTACTCTAAAACAATCCCTTAAAGATTAAAAATTAAAGGATTGTTCGTCGTTAACTAACTAGTTTGATAATGGAAAATACCCGCGAAGAAAAAAGGGTTGGCACCATTAATTACAAACGGAAAAGTTAGGTGACCTTTTCACCTATTTTGTAATAAGTGAACTTTTCCATTAATGGTGAAAAGGTCACCTAACTTTTCCAAAGAAACAAACTAACATAAGCAAAACTAAATCCAACGAGGTAGGAACAAGACTAAATCACGAAATATTGACATAACTAGTAACGAAATCACTAACCCTTTTAGTTCACGGTGGTGGAAGAAGCGGAACGGTGGTAGGCCAGCAAGGCTTCAAAAGGGGAAAGACATCCACTGGGTAGCATGGTTCTGGAAACCTTCGAATCACCTCAAATGTTCTTTTTCTTATGTCACACGAAATTATATGAGATTCATTTACAAAGTCATCCGGTGCATCGAAGCACAAGTATATAATATCCTCATTATATGGGTGGAAATTCATAACCATGATAGTGTCGGGCCAATTTTGCCAACTTGGGTTGCTCGAAAACGTTTCAAGTTTTTGACAGAGGCGATGGGGAAAGCGGATTTGTTCCATTCCTTGGCAGATGACATGTTAATTCTAACCTATTCAAGTTGAGCTCCCTCAACTTTTTCTCGTCACGTCCGATGCATTTCCTGGAGAAACGAGCACTCAAATCCATAACAAAACGAATTTCTGTTTTCAAGTCATTTATGCTGCCTCTGATTTTGTCTCACTGAGAGAAAATGGGAGGAAAAAAAATCTTCTTATGGCATGCATTTGAAAAATTAAATGCTAATAAAGGGTATCTTGGTTGTTTTGTATTAAAAACTAATTGAAACTTAACTTCGTTTTCTGAATTTGCTAATAACCATACGTTAGTGTTCATGAAATCAAACCCTTGAAACTGGATGTATGTAAGTAAGAAACGTGCCACCATAATTGTACCTCGGAAGTTGCCCGGTATGTGAATTATGGCACACACTGAACTGTGAATGAGAAACAAATGGTTTTACTTTATCCGCTACTTATATGATTTCAATTGTTTATAAGACCGTGTTGTAGTTAAAATCTATAGGGGAAGTTATATCCGAAGCATATGTGCTTGAATAAGGAATAATTCATATTAACTACGGTGTAGTATCACATATTTTTACGTCACTACGGTGTATCTATTCTCTATGTATATTAATTGTTACTATAAATCTGTACCAATATAGAAATAAATTAATCTGACCCAATGGCCCATTCTTCAATGTCTTTGTTTGATATTATAAAACAAAACTATACGTCTATATCCACTATATAGAAAATAGACTACGATCGAATATGAAAATAGTTTTGCTACTGAACGCTATATATAAATGTTGTTGTTGTGGAACCGGCAATATATACATGTATTAAACTTGGTTTTAACTAATAAGAGATTTAAACAGATTTATCGTTATGTTAGATTACAAAAACAAAGTTGGTATGGGAACTATTCAAATTCGGATAGGAACGGGGCAAAGACGGGGTGAGGTATCCCTGCCCCGCTCTGCCCGATATAATAAAAATATATTTTTTTAAAAGTTATATTTAAAAATGTACATTTAATGAAAAATAATATGTGTTTTTATTAAAATAATATTTTATAATACATATTTAATGAAAAAGAATATTTTAAATACTTTTTTTATTAAAATAATAATTTTAATACAAATTTTATTAAAAAAATATATATGTTTTCACATGTTTTGGGTTGGAAACGGAAAACGGTGAATCCTCATTCTCGTTAGAAACGGGGAATCTCCGATTCGATTCTAAAGGGACGGGGACGGGGATTGTCAAATCCGCCCCAAACCCGCCGTTGCCATCCCTAAGGGCCCCTGTCCACCATCATAGCATCGTGCGACATCTACAACCTTTAATTTTTAATAATTATAAATTTCATGTTTTGT
>JAYMTP010002066.1:0-21128 GCA_036897365.1 Geranium brycei
GTTTCTGTTTTGTATGATTTTAAATTGTGCTTCAGCAAGATGTCTGTCACAACGTCGTAAACATTGTGATTGACATTGTGTGCCTAACCAGAATTTACAGTTATAATGATGGAGTAAGAATGGGTGCAGTTGCTGATGTTGAATTCAGTTGCTCTTGGAATAACTTCAGTGCTGATGGAAAAGCTCTGCATGAAGTCGGGTGCTGGTTCACCGTGGGGCGTTTCCAACATTCTCATGGCTCTCTGTTTTCTTGCGATGCTCACACTTGCCTTTATGGCGAACAATTTGAACTACTTAGGTTAAAGTGCACCTCCATTCGGCATTGTAATTGCAGCCCTTACAGTTCTTGCAATTCTTGGTGTTCCATTGGCAGTAAGTTTATTACATTCTCCTACCTTTTAGGATATAAGCTCTGGTTTGTGTTTATGGTTGTCAATCAGGGTAAATTAGGGTTAGTGTTATGTTAGGCCCACTAGGGCTAGTATTATGTGAAGACCCATTATGTCAATCAGGGTAAATTAGGGTTAGTATTATGTTAGGCCCATAAGGGCTAGTATCATGTGAAGACCCATTAGGGTTTTGTGTATTAGGGTTTCCTAGTTTAGTTTATATTACTACTGTTCCCTATATAAAGGAACCTTCTCTATTGTAATTCAGAAAAAAGTTGAAAGCAGATACAATATCGTTTCATAAAAATTGTCATGGTATCAGAGGCTGGTTAATTTTGTTTAAATCTTGGTTCAACCTTCGTGTGAGTGTTGCTTCGCCCACTCGTTACTTATGTTTTAGCGAGTGGGCGAGGCAAAATAAAATCGGTTTATTGTACTGTTCATGAGGTATACTGTTCATCGACACTGTTCACAGGAAAATTTCTGGTATCTTCCAGTTGTTGCCCGATTTTCTCCAATACCCTGTTTGCTACCAAGATTTTCTGCTAATTTTCTTGTTCATCGACATGGTTTGGGTGTTTTCTCGAGATGATTTGGTTTATTATTAGCCTCTCTTAAATGTGGGAGGATGTGCTAAAGCCATAGCTCACTCGGTCTCTATCTCTAAATTCGGTATCTACCTCTGTATTCGGTATATATCTCTGTATTCGGTCTCTACTTCGGTATTCAACTCGGTCTCCATGGTCTCCGTATTCGGTATTCACATCGGTTTCAAGTTCCGTCTCTGGTCTCCGTATTCGGTCCATCTCCGACATCTGTATCCGGTCTCAGAACTGGGTATCAATCCCCAAAGCCTAAAGGCACCGGTCTCCTTCAAAATTGGGTATAGATTCCTAAAGCCTTCAGTCTCCGGTCTCCGTCTTCGAGTTTTGAGTTCAAGCACCAGTCATCGTCACTTCACCGCCAACTTCGTCATGTGTCGCCACTGCATTAGTTTTTTTCGTAGTCAAATTGATGTTGGTCGACCCACATCAATTTGACGGGGGGGGGGGTGTCAATTAGGGCTAGTATTATGTGAAGGCCCATTAGGGTTTTGTGTATTAAAGTTTCCTGGTTTAGTTTATATTCCTATTGTTCCCTATATAAAGGAACCTTCTCCATTGTAATTCAGAAGAAAGTTGAAAGTAAATACAATATCGTTTTATAAAAATTGTCACAAAACCCTAATGGGCTAACCCTAATGGGCCTTCACATAATACTAACCCTAATTTACCCTGATTGACACTCGTTAATGGTAGTAGTTGTTATAACGACTAAAATCCACAATGTGATACAAATGAAACTTACAATACTGTTATTGAGCATCAGTAATATATATATATATATATATCTTGCATATTCAGGCACAGGTGGTTGTCAATTTGTTCTCACCTTACTCTCTCAGTAGCTGAAACATGTCACACATATTTGCTTATTTATAGTATTAATGATGTTTACAAAGAAATATGGTTTTACCTTAGACATTCTTATTCTTGGGCCCGACCTTACTCTTAACGGATTGGGACAGTCTTTGAGACATCGTGGTATGTAAATATGCTTGTTGTATTACCTCACTTTTATGAAATTAATATGTGTTATTTGAATATTTGCTTGAGAAAAAACATATAGTGTTCCATATGCCTTGATTTCCATGCGCCTAGAAGCATTAGGACTTGGCCAAGGTGGACTCATGTTGGTTGTTTTGATTTTTTTGGTTTTTCTTCTTAATTTTGACTTGGGGTTTGGTGATATTTGTGGTTGGTGTTTGCAGGGTTATCAATGGGTGTGCTGAATCTGGCAGTTGTCATCCCACAGGTATGGTTTGCTCTTATCCTGATATCCCTTCCTAAAACACTAGCATCTGTTTTAGTGCATTGCCAATTTCTTGTTCTTGTTCTTTTCTTTTGTTTTTTGTCTGTTCTCATTATTGATTTTGTTAGCTCTGCGCCATTAAAACTAATACTGCGATAACTGGTTAAAATATATATGCAAACAGATATGGATAGAGAGAGTTGCAATACATCAATAAAGGTTATGATACAATTATCCATAGAAGGAAAACCAGATTGATAACTTTATATCAATATTCAATAACTGATCAATTTTGAAGTATGATACAATTACCTGTAATCATCTTTTAATTTATTACAAAAGGTTGAGCGCCTTCAACGGACTCACCAAATGTGGCACTGAAGACACTGCAGAGCTGATTTTATAATCCTGACATTACATGTTACCACGGTGTTCATACTAACTGAGCTACATTCCATGGAATAACCCATTAAACTCTACAAATGGATATTATGTACAAGAAGTTTGATTTGGCCTCCCTAGTCTATTATGTACAATTTCCGAACCAATTGTGAATCATGTCTTTCTGATAGTGGTAACCGGTACCAACTAAATCTATGATAACATTTCATTATAAAGTCATTCGCTTGGCAAGTCGCTAGCAATCCTTATTTGCACACTATCAAATTGCACCTCTTCAAGTAAGCTAAGAAGGCTGACACCTTCATTTAAAGGTCTGAATCTTGTACAACTCTTAGTTTTCCTGCTGTCTGCTAGAGCGACCATGATAAAATAACACGAGAGATTCCTTTTCACATCCGGCGTCGTCCCAAGTACGATTGGAAAACCTTCTTTAACCATCACAATTGCTTTTCCCATAAGTCAACTAGCTCTTTCTCCTTTCAGTTATTATTTAATTCCTCAAAATTACCTCTTACCCATTCATTCTTAAATAATCACAGTGGTTTACTCCAAAGGAACCTGGTAAGTACTGAAGCTTATGGTTCAAAAATACTGTGTTGCATAGCTTGCTTCCCAAGCCACTTCTTGATCCTCTTTAATGAGTGTTCCAGAAAAAATTCTTGGTCTACTCATGGTATCTGTTTCAAGCTTGTGCTTTCTAAATACACTGGCCGATCTATAACTGTGATAGCATAATCATGCATGCTTGGAAGGGACATCCGAAAGACCTTGTTATCGCTTGCCATCTAACTTTCTTATGATCTTGGCATTCAACTCTTGAAATTTATGACAAGTGATATATAGTATCCGTGGGAAGTGTACCATGGGATCAGCTATTTGGCGGTGGAAACTCGCCAGCTTTGGCTGTGGGAGCAACTTCAGCATTTGCGAGCAGACTTGTAGCCATCTTGGCCATTCCTCGGTCAAGTGTTCAGAAGCCCAGAGTTCTCATTTGAGGTATTGCTGTATCCGTTTTTACACTACTGTAACACTGAATAAATGTTGACAGGTATTAAGATTTTGTGAATACTTATATATTCCCTTTGTCTATAAATAGTCAATTTTTATTTGAGGCCCACTTGTCAAACTTTTTTTGGGTTGTGGTGTTCAAATAACTAGAAATTCTGGTGAGTTTTATACAGTTATGGGAATTGTAATTGGTGTGTTTGAATCTCGGTTGTTTATTGAATATGATTTTCTGTTACAAGATTGTTTACATGAAGTGTGTTTTTTTCATGTAATCAGTTATAATAGCGAGAAAATTCTGGAGTGAACCCCAAGTGCTTGTATTATTATGAAAAGATGGAACAGCCGAATGCAAATGATACGATGAATGATGATAATCAAAGCTAATTGATAGAAATGATGCTAACTCAAATAGTGAGAAAGATTTCAACTGTAGCTAAATGCTGTTTGGGTATCTATTGGCAGTGGAGAATTTCTGGAATGCAAATCGACACCTTCTGGAAATGTTGCTTTATGGGTGATCACTACCCAAAAGCAGGCGATAGATTCCACAATCACTCTCGAGAAGAGTACTTAAGAACCAAGATAAGTTGGTTGTGAGTTGTGATCGGTATTTATTCCTTATGCAAAGACATTGAGGGCAGTTTCTGATTGCCCATTGGTGTTTCAACATGATGCACTAGAATCTCATGCATTCTATGCAAGAATATGTTGTGCGAGTGTGGTGAATTGTGCTTGATGGCAAACAGTTGCTACATCAATTGTGCTGATTGGAACATTGATGGAGACCTATCTGTTATGCTCTGATATTTTTTTCCTGGAAAATTGATTGATTTTTATTGAAGGTTCCTTTCTAATTGTTCTCTCTCTCTCTCTCTCTTTTTATTGCCTGCATCTGAACCTTGGAATAAATTCTTCTCTGCCCATTGCACTTATCTGTATCTGGAGAAGCCTGTTTTGCCTTGAATGCCCCCTCGTGCAAATACTTGCTACTAAGGCCTGAAATGCATTTAAAAGTGCTGTCTCATTTGTACGTTTTGTTTGAACTATTTCTGATACAATTTTTAATGAAGGCTATATCAAGTATCTGTTCCCAGACTAACACACTTAAATCATTGAAATTGCTTGTTTATTTGACATGCATGTTCAAAAAGTGATTCTTTTTTCTCATCAGATAGAGTTTTCTTACTCCCTTTGTCAGCTCACTATTTGTTTCCTTGAGCTAAGATAAACTGGGGAGACAAAAAGGTGGGTTTTGCCACAGAACCCGCGAATAAATTCGATGCTGGATAGGATACAAGTATACAATCTTTTTTATTAATATGCATGCATGTCTGTCGCTTTTGCTGATAATCCTTTTTCTCATGGAAAACGTACATTGCATTAGTATCCGAATGTGATTGCTTTCCGGCTGGAAATTCCTTGTGAACTTCACTTTCAATAACAACGTGATTAAGAAGCGATATTTGATTGGTGATTACAGGTTGATGACATCACTCTAACATTTGAGTTATGCCGAGGAGCCCCACTTATATACTCAGTGCAAGGTAAAAGAAACTTATTTGAATTTTGACATTAAATACTGATCTTGAGGAGCAGGACAGTAACAGAGAGGTAGTAGTAATGTGATATTTAATTGTGCAACACCACTCTGTTACTAACTTTTTGTCCAGATCCTCTCACTGCATGAGACATTGCTCTCAATTTTACAGCTACTTATTGAGCTGTGATACACATGGAATCTGACATTTTGTGGAGGGTTGAAGTAATTTCTTATTTCTCATTCATGGAAGCAAAAAAACTCTGATCCTTCAAATTGTTCAGACTGCTAGAAGGGAAATGACAAAAAAAAGAAAAGAAAAAAGAAGAATAGATATTAAGAGCTCTACTTCTGGGTACTGGGTCGGGGCGAGTCGGTCGGGTGTGGGAGCAATGGGAAGTAGGCTATAATGGGATGGGTGATGGGAGCAGAGAGTGTGGGGTTGTGTTGGGGATGGGCTAAGGCCAATGGGATGTTTTGGTTTGTGAATGTGATGCAAATTAAATGGTTGAAATAAGAGCACGTAGTAACTGTTTCTGTGTGTTTATATTTATTTCTACAAGGATTTGACCCTTCACTTGTAAATCCAAATTAGCATTAGCAGTGTAGGAGTGTGTTAGTGAAGGCATGCACTTCCTTGGAGTTGGTTGGTACGTGACATCTCTCTATAATTCATCACTAAATCGAAAAATTCACCTTTTGCACTAATTGATTGTTAGGTTCCTTAAACATATTCTCCATATGGATCACAAACTTCCACTTGTCAGAAAAAGAAGCATTTTTGGTAAATTTTTGAGCTATTGGGAAATGGGAATAGAGAATAGCCGCCACCACCACCACCCACCGTCTTGATTCCAGTTAAATTATTAGCCTTTTACAGAACCACCCCATATCGGAAACAAAGTGCACTGCTTGTTCTTGATCTTGATTTTGATCTATCCTCCTTTCGGAAGGAATATGAAATTTTTTAAAAAGGAAAAGGAGTGCCTTTTGTTCAAGGAAAAGAAGCAAAAACTCAACCCTTTTGTCCCCTTGATTTTATTTAGCCGGAACAAGTAAAAACTAAAAAGAAAAGAGGGGACAAATAAAATGGAACCTGAAATAGATAAATTTTGGGAACAAGCTTGTCACCTCCTAAATAGGGCAACTAGTGTGGAGCAAATGCCTTGGATTTGGTTTTTGTGCACCACATGGGGTTTGTGCTTTGCTTGAGAACATGTATGGTTTGCCTTGCAAAATCCAGACAAAAGTTAATAGCTCCCTCTCTGCTCCATCCAAAGCCAACAATACATCAAATTAATAAAATACATACCATATCATCTTCTCATTTCACCAAATGTTCGCCCGACTATTGTTTGCCATATAGTCCAAGTCGTTTGGATGTATTCATTACACATGTTACGTGTTTCATTCATAGTTTAAAAAACAAATTTCACTGCAACATATATTCTCACATGTTTTATTCATCATTCTTTTCAGGTAAGCCTGATTTCTACAAGCATCATCTTGCCTTTTTCACATAAGAAAGAAAATCCAAACAAATGTGTTCATTATAAAGATTATCCTCTTTTGTGGCAAAGTTCACACAACCCACCATTGATTAAAAGGGGATGGGAACTCGTCGGTTAAAAATACAATATAACCAACTAATGGCTTTTCATCATCATTAAATAACTAATTAGATAAGATTAAGATTGAGAATACTTGTCATTAGCCTTAACTAATAGCAAACAATCTCCGTTCCCACGAAGCCTCAACGGTGTGAAGCATAAACATCAGTCTCTTGGGTCTCCTCTAGTGATCCACCACCACCCATTACAACAAAATAAATGAATAAGAAGCTGAAATAATAATATTTTTTAAAACCAAAAAAGAGATTAAAAAAGAATTAGTAGGCCCCTACCAAGAATGCCCAGCACTTCAAACACTTTTTTATTTTGCAGTATTCTCTTCTTCATTTATAGTGACACGTTTGGGTGTAGGACCCAAACCTTGGGGTATATATATAGCCATACACAAACCTTGCCTTAAGCTCAACATAAGAAGCCAACAAAGCTTTGTAATATTGTTTGAGCTTAGGTAAAGAAAGAACATTGCAGTGTAGAAACCATCTCTGTGTCTGCCTATTATCATCACTATGTGCAATCCAAAGCCATCTTCACCACCAACCTCATTCCTCTCTCCTCCCAACAAAACCCATTTCTTCAACCCAAACAAAGCCATTCTCGATGATGATGATTATGAAGATAATCTACAGCAACAGCTCCACAGATGGCCAACTCTTTCTGAGGTAACACAAAACATTGATATTCTATTCATTATATAAGTGAATAGTGTTGTTTTTACAAGTCTTTATTTTTTTTACCTCTGTTTTAAGGCATTTGAAGAAATGAAGGCCATAGGGAGGATCTCTGGGCCAACGGCTATGACTGGTCTGCTGTTGTACTCGCGAGCCATGATCTCCATGCTCTTCTTGGGCTACCTCGGGGAGCTAGAGCTCGCTGGCGGCTCCCTCTCCATTGGATTTGCTAACATCACCGGCTACTCTGTCATCTCCGGTCTCGCCATGGGAATGGAGCCCATCTGCGGCCAGGCCTACGGTGCCAAACAGATGAAGCTTCTCGGCCTTACTCTGCAGAGAACCGTTCTTCTCCTCCTATGCACTTCTGTCCCTATTTCCTTCATGTGGCTCAACATGAACTCTATTCTGCTCTGGTGCGGCCAGGACCCCAAGATATCATCTGTGGCTCACACCTTCATTCTCTTCTCGATCCCGGACCTCTTCTTCCTCTCCCTCCTCCACCCTCTCCGTATCTATCTGAGGACCCAAGGAATCACAATGCCGCTCACTTACTGCTCGGCCGTCTCTCTTGTCTTGCACGTCCCGCTCAACTTCCTCCTTGTTGTTCACTTCAAGATGGGTATTGCCGGGGTGGCCGTTGCTATGGTTTGGACCAATATGAACCTCTTCGTCTTGCTTTGCTTGTTTGTCTACTTTTCCGGGGTCTATAAGGGATCGTGGGTTGCTCCGAGCACGGACTGTGTTCGGGGGTGGTCCTCCCTGCTGGCGCTGGCCGTGCCAACGTGTGCCTCTGTCTGCCTCGAGTGGTGGTGGTACGAGTTCATGATAATGCTGTGCGGACTCCTCGCTAACCCGAAAGCCACTATAGCCTCGATGGGAATCCTCATCCAGACAACGTCTCTTGTCTACGTCTTCCCCTCTGCCCTCAGCCTCGGGGTGTCCACAAGAGTCGGGAACGAGCTGGGTGCAAACCGGCCCGCCAAGGCTCGCATTTCCATGATTGTTTCGCTCTTCTGTGCCTTCGGGTTGGGCGTGGCGGCCATGCTGTTCACAATCCTGATGAGGCACCAATGGGGGAGATTCTTCACCACGGACGCGGAGATTCTCCAGCTCACGGCAGTGGCATTACCGATAGTGGGGCTGTGCGAGCTTGGGAACTGTCCGCAGACCACGGGATGCGGGGTGCTGAGGGGGAGCGCCAGGCCTACCATCGGAGCGAACATCAATTTGGGGTCTTTTTACTTGGTGGGGATGCCGGTGGCCGTTTTCATGGGCTTCGTGGTGAAAACGGGGTTTGCGGGTCTGTGGCTGGGGCTGCTGGCGGCACAGGCGTCATGTGCCATGCTCATGCTCTATGTGCTCTGCAAAACAGACTGGAACGTTCAGGTCGAGAGAGCAAGAGAGCTCACAAAAACACACGCACCACAACCAACGTTGCCTCTATCATCAGCACAAACACAACAAGAGTCCAATTTTAAGGAAGCTAAGAGTGTGATCAAGAAACCTAATCTTGAAGAGGTATCGTGCATTGATGATGATGGTCAGGAGGTGGTCACCAAGCCATCACTTGAGACAGACCCACTACTCATATCCGCACCACCACCAACATCAGCTACTACAACAGATACTATTGTGCATATTTATTAATTAGCAGAGTGTTTTCAAAATTTCAACATAATTTCTCCCCCATTTTGGCCCCCACTTCTTGAAAAGAGCTGCTCATATATAAGACAAAATTATTTATTAGTGTTATAAATTTCACTCCTATATGCATCCCCCACTTGTACTACTTCTGTGTAGATGATCATCATGTGCCTCTCTTTCTTTCTTGTCCATGTTAGTGTATCAACAATAGCAAATATCATAGAGATCAACATACACATACATTTCTATTCACAGTTAAAAATGAAACAGCTATCTACTTTAACTTGTAGCAAATATGTGACTTCTGTGATAAACTTAACAAATTCAAACAATCACCCTAAACAATATTTAATTAAAGGAAAATAAGAGATTAACATGTAAAATGAAACAATTAATTAATTTAATACAGAGGACCAATAAAATAAGAAATAAAGTACTTAACTGTATAAATGAAGCACTTCTCCATACTGGAGCTGAGGGTAGGTTAAGCTGTCGGTTGGATTTGAGGCTGAGGGCAAGAGAATCTGACTCACTTTCTAATTGTTCCCTTCCTTTTAAGGCAACACCATTGACTGCCTAAAATGGAAATTTAGCATAATTTCCTCTAAACTTGAGCCACAAACCATTCCTCCCTATATAATTAACTAGTGGAGATTTAACTTTCTTCATAAAATGCTCAAATATTCTGACCTTCAGCTTTTCTGTACTTTATTCATAGTATAGTAATCTAAATGCTAGTTAGTATATACATACTAGCTAGCTAGGGTCATGATAAAAACTTATTTATGTGTATGACCTTCTCGGATTTGAATTAAAGTATAGATAGATAATGCACATGTGGATCTTACCTTAACAGTAAAGATGTGAAAGGCTGAAAATACATATTATGATATGGGCTTAGTGCAAGAAACATATAAAGTAGCCATGTGGAATATACAGTTAATTAGAACAAGTTGCGGGTTATAGGTAATTGTGTTTTCAGAAAGATAACAGTGATGTGAATGAGCAATAAAGTGTGTGGAATAACATTTTGGTGTTAAGGAGAATCATGCCACTTTCTATGATGCATTTATGCTAAAATAATGGTTTCTAATTGGAATACATATATGCATGCACCCAACAGCCTTTTAATTTCCAAACTTAAAATGGAAATACAGATTAAAAAAATTACAAGCATCTTGAATATAATACTTTCATGCCATTAGTTTGTGAATATGAATATATGTGGCTTTTATGCGTACAAGCAAAAATGTTCTATCCTAATATAAAAAAAAATGTGTTCTATTCAAAACACACTACAATATTCTTTTATGAGCCTAGAAAATGTGTCCTAAATATATTTTTATAACTGAGTTACTAGGAAACTCTTACCTTCTCAGTTTCCGCGAGGGGCAAATCTCGGGTGTATGCAAATGACCTTACATATAAAACACAAAAAAGTCATAAGCATCGGACTAGGAATGTATGAAACGGTGCCTTGAAAGAAATATATTATAATACATTTCTCAACCAATACTTTACCTTCAATTTTAGAAAGAAGTATACATATTCCTCAAATTTTGATCATGGAGCTAAGCTATTAATCTAATAACACTTAAAATGCTATTTGGCTCAACCATTTCAGCCACTGCCATATTGGAAAGTACTATATGTCCATACAAAGCCCTACCTAAAAAACAACTTCAAACACAAAGAGGGAGAGAGAGAGATGCAATAAAGAATGACAAAAATTGGCAGTAGAGAAGTATCTATTGGGGAGGGTGTAAAATTGGCTGAATGTGTAGGATAGTGGGGGGCCAATAGTACTTGTACTACCCACATGACAGATATAGGAGCAATACCTCTGCATAGCAGTTAATTTAATTACCATCAAATATTGTACTTGGGTATATGCATTTTAATTAGTCATCTAAGAAACTAACAAAATATCAAACCAAACAAAATGATACGGAGAAGAATGCACAAAAATACATAGGCATTTTACAAGCATACCGGATATTACCAAAGCTTGTTTGCTTAAATGGTCTAACACTTGAACTTGTGGCTTGGGGCACAAGGCAGCGGTATCTCCCACATCTTTAATCTCCCTTTACCAACAAATGTTGGGTCAAGCGGCAAAAATGAGCTCTCTTATTCATAAATGAGGTCTTAAGCTCAACTCTTGATGCATTCAAAGCTGATTAAAAATCAAGCATATGAGATTTTACAAGATTGATTGCTTTAGTAATCAATATGAAAGCATATCTCTAATAAATTATATGAACGGTAATAAATATTTCAAATTTCTAAATAATAGGGAAAATATGCATAGTAACTACAGAAAGTGAAAAAAAAAATGTCTAAATGGAACCTAATTAATTTAGAATATGATGTTAGCAATTGGACAATTATTATCATGCATAAAATAACAAGTTTGTAATTTTGCTGTTGTGTGCATCTGTGTGTGTACAACTTACAATGAGGGGAGTAGTAAAGAGGATAATATGGTGGACCCATCTTATTCTGCTCTTTGAGTGGTACACATAAGCCCAACTAGCTTTCTTTCTAATTTATTTTATGTGTGCATATTTTTTTCATGTTGAGCTACTAGATAGAGATAGTGCTCTAAACAACCTCCCTTCTCACACCTTTCCTTATCTTCTTCTTTACAAATAAATATTATATCTTCATCCCTGTGTGCCTATCCTACTGCTATTCCATAACCCTGTAATTGTGGCAAGGAATTGACCTAGTATTTTGTGCTATGCTGCCTAGATTTTGTTCCCTCCCAGTGTTAAACATCCATTTAACAACACAGCATCACCAGCAAAAGAAATTTCAAGAGTTTACTAAACGACATGAGAATTTAAGATTTTGATTGCAATGCAAACAACAAAAATATGTTACTAAATGGTACTTCAACTCAAATAAGTCATCTTGTCATGTTATGTAACTTATTAGGACAGTTTAGTGTACTAGCTCTATTACAAATTTCCACTTTAACATCTTCAATCTAATGTCATATATAGCTTTTGGTGATTGTGAAGCTTCAATAGTGTTATATATTTGTTGTTGTCGTTTGTGGTTGTTCTTGGTTATTTGGTATATCTTCACATGGATTGCATATCTTTTCCTTTGTCATTACCACCATCTGATTGCATAGCACAATAAGGACAATGGATGTGCAACAGATAAGAATAGCAGTTGTGCCCCAAAAAGAATCAAAGTTATGCTGTGCAAGTTGAAGATTGAGGGACTATTTTGGTCGGACATTGTGCGCATTGGTACTCATGTCTCCTCAGTTTGGATAAATTTGATGCCCATCAGATCCCATTGAAATAGGACAATTTCACTCTCAATAATACCATTTATTGTGATTTTTAGTATTTGTATTTTCAGAAGCCTTAAATTAATTTGGGTCCCCTTTATTCCAACAATATGCTAATCTTATCTCCCAAAAAAAGTACATAGAGAATTTATTTCACTCAAACCAAAAACATACACACAATTTCACATGCTTTGGGTAAGTTTGATTCAACTAACACATTATTCTAGCGTCTTTTGACATAAATATCAGAATGAAATCTTTTATAAATGCATAAGTTCTATAACGATCAATCCAGAAATTCCAGATTCCAAAAACAAAGACCAAAAGAAATAAAAGGTAATAAACCTCAAAGTCAACAACTTATACCATTTCCCTTTATCTCTTTCTACTATATATGTATAGATATGTACTATATGTTATCTTACTACCAAAAGATATCCATTCCTCATGCGAAGAACAATATACACACACATAGCTTTCTGATAACATAAATGAAATAGTTTTTGTGAAGGGAATCTCCACTCAATCACAACCATCATTGTAGCTTATTGGAATCGAATAACCAAAGGCCACGTGTCACTACAAGGATTTTTGAAGTTATATTCGAGGAATAGCTTCAATGGACATAACACATGCCGGGCATCTCAACCCATGTCCTCAGTAGTCCATCGATAACATCACTACTGGGTGCCTTAAGAACCCACCATCTCATATACATTATTTAGAAATTATACAATAAGAAATGTGACAAAAGAACATACACAATTCAGGAAGAAATAATGGTAGGGTTATGAACCAAAAGAGTGCAACAAGAACAAATAAAGAAACCAAAAAAAGTTGACATCAATATTAAAGATCAAAAAAATTCTTGAACAAGTTGTAAAATGAATATTTTGAAGCAGCTGGGAAGTGAGAGATTATACCTAAAACTAGTAATGGGTATATGTGTCTTTCCTTGAAAATGCCTTGTCAAAAAGAACACCCCTAGCCCCTCTTTGATAGACAGTTCGTGGCTGGGGGCTATAAGGCGATCATTACAACAATGCTTTACCATAAGAAGTTGAAGACCTTCTCCTCTAGGTAAGGAAAGGATGCTATAAAGGCCATCACTACAATAATGCTTTACCATAAGAAGTTGATGACCTTCTCCTCTAGGCAAGGTAAGGAGGCTAAGTGTCAAACCCAACTCCTTTTTTGCCCTTTGCCCAATAATCATGCTATAGGGCTAACTATTAAAGTCTAGAAAAGATGAAAGACATGCATACTCTATAGTGTATAGACTACTCAAAGACATAGTCAAGATTATTGATTTGTAAGGCTGATGCATTCACACCATGGAAATGCAATGCATCCATCCTCCTTCGATGTTAGCCTGCTATGATTTGTTTCATAATTTCATTACTAGTTATTATTTCAGATTATCGACCACTTGGTGTTTATGTCTTATAATTTGTTTGTTCAACAGCAATTTTGTTTTTTTTTCTGATGGTGGGGTTGAGTGGATAAATCTTTTCTGATAAGTTACGGCATTTTCACTTGCTAGAGAGGATTCACACAACCACCAATCAAAAGAATGCAATTAAGATGCAGTCAATAGACTCTTTATGGAAAGTAGAAAGTTGATAGACGTATGTGTCAAATACGGCTTCTGCTATGCACGACCGGCCTAGCATGCCGTGCTGACCTAGTGCAAGAATAGTGAAAGAGAAAAGTCTAAATTTTTCATATACAAATGGATCCTGCAGCATTCAAAGATGCCAATTGTGTGGCATCAGCATAGTCACGACTCGCAAAAAAGGATAATGGGTTTCAAATTATTGGACCATTGCTAATAGGCCCATGCACTAAGGGACCGACACATCAGCTTTATTTTATGTCCTTCAGTGGGGCTTGAGTACCACTAACAGGGAGCAAGAATTGTCATTTGTGGGACTAGAGGTGTATGAGTCCATGGCAATAGAGTTAAGAACATTTCTTGTCTTTTTCTGAGACCAAGATGGTTCTTCCTGGTTCTGCTTAATTAGAACCAACCTTATTTCTACATTTTCAAATGTTTTAAACTCATACATTTAAAACCATAATTGGAGTTGGGCCCACTTTTGCTTACTTACTAAACCCTACACTTACCCATTCTATGGGAAAAAGATGATCAAACATGACACTAAAATGTGCACGTGTAACTAAGATTAGTTCATTGTTAATACTCTAACATTCTTCATAGCTTCACAAAAGTCTATAGAAAGCAAACTTTAGCATCACACTTTTGCCATAAGATAATCATGTTTGTTTATCAAAATGATTAAAAAAACAACGAATAACCAAAAGAGACAATGGTACTGGCACTCTATTATGCACAACACGTGGATGATAGGGTTTACGAGGATTAGGAAACTAAGTTCAATGATTCTTCTTTTCTTTGAAGTGAAAGGGAAGCAAATAAAACATGCCACACACTCCTCTTCGTGATTTGACATTTTGGTTATTGTTTTGTTTTCTTTACTCTGTTCTGATTAGTGTTGACCCTTTTCCCATTGTTTTGTGGTTTGACTATTTGGGACAAGTAGCCTTGTTCAGCTTGATTGCTTACATACTTAATTGAACATCCAACTAATTGCAAGAGAAATTCATGCTAATACTTGGCGTACGTTAACGTTTCTTTTTCTGAGTGGATTGTCACAAATGTCAACTCAAAACCAACAAGGAAATTTGAATGGACTTGATGATGATCACTATAAAACTAGAAGTAGAAAAGTCAAACAGTGGTCAGATGTTCACAAATACAAAAGATACGCACAACTTATAAGACAAAGATATAGATTTTCGGCATTGGTCGGGTATGGGTAAGGATTGACATGGAAGCTGCCCATTGGCCATTAACACCACTAAGTGGCTTTGACCGTCCAAGTTCAAGTTTGTATATTATCTTTTCTAAATATCTGTAAATAGGAAAACAGTGACATCCACAAGTTCTAAAGATAGACACCAGTGGCAAAGACAAGGATGTAACATAAATTGGGCCTTAAATATGACTCAGTAATAAGGAAGAAGAGTATTCATTCTCAATGTCTCATAAGCACACCTTAGTAGCCATAATGTAAGAAGTCCAAGTGTGTACCTTACAAGCCAAGAAACACATAAGAATTTGACGCTTTTCTTCTTCCAAGTAAACTAGAATAACCCCAACCTTAGAGAAAAAAAGGCAATAACAGAGATTAGGTTCAATGCATCAGTCTTGAGAAATGACAATGCAACAAGATAGAATGCAGAAACGAAAGAGGCAATATCTTTTCATAAGAGTTTCTATTCTCAGACGACTGATCAAATAATACAAAATTTAATTTAAATGCATCTTTTAATTCACACTGTTCGACTATATGACTAAATTCTCTTTCCAAAAGATCATATAATAAACCTTTTTTGCAAATGCTACAGAAAATTGCAGTTTTTAAATTAACAATATATATATATTTCCCTCATTTATGAGAAGATTGATGAAATTGAAAGCATTCAAACACGACCAAAAAAAATTGAATGCACATTTAATCATCAGAGCCAGCATATTAAATAAGCAGAACAAACCTAACTTAAAAAGGGCACTTGCTCCCACCATTATGGGTCTGGACCGCCCTTTTGCCAATGTCTATTCTGTCAGTTCTTTGGTCTTTTATACCAGACCAAACTTGAAATTAAACCCAGAGCGACACTGCTAGAGTAACCCAGGCCCACCTAAGAAGCTCGAGGACCACCCATGCTAAGATTGGCCTGAATGCTATTGAAGCTAGACCCATAGTTTTAACACTTATATGCAACTTACAAGACCAATAAGTTAATGAACTGTCAAACTAAAAACCAATCATTTTCATCAGCAGCAAGCAAATAAACATTTCAGATTGCAGCTGGAGTAAAGAAGGGGATTGGGGGACTCATCAATCAAAACAGTATAGTTGTATTTTCTGTGGTAACCACGAGGGCAAGCTCAAAAGTGTTATATCAGTTTATCTTAGCAAATCAGTTACTTGATTGCTACATCTTGAATGTGCATGATTGCGCCTTTAGATCAATATAATGTTGCCCCTTAAACCCATACCCAACTTATAGTTAGTAGTTCAAACAGCAACCGATCCTTTAACCAATGAGGTGATCAACCTCAAATCTTCATCTGTCTAATTATCAAATGGGTTTATCTATTGCTCACCTGAATATGGAACCTGCATACTACAGCAATGTACGAAGGTTTCTATTTAGATGATCACTAACATTCACAGGCAGCAATGTACGAAGGTTTCTATTTAGATGATCACTAACATTCACAGGTTTATCCTTCATCTTTAAGAATGGAGGATATGCATAGAAATCAACATGTGTTTTAAAGGCCCTCTCCCACCTCTGCAATTAATCTATGGCAAAAAATGAGTTGTCCTAGTACTCGGATAAAGTACCTATACCCACTTGACTACTTCTGCACCTCAGGCTAAACCAACTAGATATCATCTAAATATGCACCGCAATTTGCAATATTTACAAATGAAGGCTTCTCAATTGACAAACAACAATCGTCCTTCACATGTCAAAAACTGTCACCACCCATGCAGCGGAACTGTATGCACATTATCCAAACCATTCTACGTTGCTTGGATAACATTTAGATGTATGTGAATAGATACTATGCGGATAGCATAATCTAATGTTTCATTTCACTAAGAATCATGCTCCAGTCACCATATTCCAATGCCTGCTTTCTTCACCAGTTACTCAAGTGACATCCAATAACATAAGCTAATACATAAACACCTGATAATCAATCCAGAAGTGACAATAACTAACAAACAAAAGCATTTTCGTTCAATAAGTGCACAACGACCAGCACAACCAAGCCAGGAAATTGTAGGAACCCTTTACAATCACATTATTAATCAAGGCATTAGGAAAAAGTTTCTTGACATACCCAATTTTAGCTCTACAAAATTCAGTAAAGCCATTCTAAGAAATTTATAGTCTCCTCAAACCCAGAAAAATAACATTTACCATGTCCAGAAACACCAAATATTATCATGTGAAGTGTGAACCAAACAGGGTCATTAAATAGGTGAATGCCCAGCAAACCACCAACTTCTGCCAAAATAAAATTATAATCCTAAAATCATGTGACATTAATTCCGATCAATCGCCAAACAGTTGGGTTGATACCAATAAGGAAATTCAGAACCTACGAAGCACACAGCAGCCCTATGTAACTTCTTTCACTACCCAATGTTGGCGAGTAAATTACGTTTTTGAGTACAAAAATCAGATATATCAACAGAGTAAGACAAATCAATCACCGGAAAAAATGGCGTACCGGAAAATCTGGACCCGGCTTGGCGCTCTTCGTCGCCCTTGACGCCATCAAGTTGGGAGCAACTGTGTTTGGTTTGGTTTGTTTCTAACTTGATCGGTTTACATTTGGCTCCGTCTCTTCTCTCGCGTGTCCTTTTGTTCTTACTAATTTCTTTTGCCGTCTCTATTCTCTAGTAAATTGCATATATTACCCTTTTATTTGAAAAAAAAGCAAGAGTTTTAGTCCTTGCATACGTCATTTTATCAGTCTTGTAACAAGGGAAAAATACATTTTTGCCCACTTAACTGTATATTTTTTCACTTTTATATCTTAATTAATTTTTTCCTTTTTTCACTATCTTAACTATTATTTGGGGACAATCTACCCACAAAACTACTCCTGAAATTAAATCGGCTCAATTCTAGCAGTTTCTGATTTATCCCGGTCGAGAGAAAAATCAAACCATAATTTGATTAATATGAAATTACCGTTTACCCTCTCTTACATATCAAACTTAATTTATATTTTGAGTATATTAGTCATTTCGTATAAATAAAGTTAAAAAAATTAAAATAACTATGGAAATTAAAATTTTGCCCTTCATTTTCAAATAAAATTACAATTGTACCATTCCCATTAATGATTCTGCTTAAAAGGAAATAACACAACTCCCACGCCAATTGGAAGAACAACAACAAAAATTGAATCTTCATTGAATTAAAGAAACCTGCACAAATTAATTTGAAAGCATATGCACGAATCTCTATTACAACGCCAAAAAAACCATTCTCTGTTGGTTCCACATGCCATTTGGGCTTAAATTTGGCGAAAACAAGCTTCAATTTGGAAGCTTCCTCCCCCTCGTCACAAGCCGCTCACCTTCGGCGAGAACCATTACTATTCGAGAGTGACTCTTCGGCGAGCCATCATTATTTGACAGGGTATGGGAGAACATATATGTGAAGAGAGAGAGAGAGAGAGAGAGAGAGAGAGAGAGAGAGAGAGAGAGAGAGAGAGGGGGAGGGATAACAATGTAATTTCATCTCTTTATAAGAAAAATTATTCAAGAGAGGGTAAAAAGGTAATTTCATATTAATCAAATTATGGTTTGATCTTTTCTCTGTACCGGGATAAACCAGAACTACTTAAATTGAACTGATTCAATTTCAAATGTATTTTAGGTATATTTGGTATTTTATGAGTATATTGTCTCAAAATGATAGTTAATAATCTAAAAAAGGGAAAAAAATAGTCAGGGTATGAAATTGAAAATGTGGTATAGTTAGGTGCACAAAAATGTCATTTTCCCATGTAACAAACTTCGCGCGCTAGTCGAATGAAAAACATTCTAAATTTAATTAAAAAATAAATTGGATTAAAAGATTAATCAAAATTATAGATAATTATTTAAGGACTTATCAGACAAATATGGAATTTTCACAACTTTGTGTTTTATATAAGGTTGTTTTGGCATAAGTTACTTTAGTTTGTTTCAGGATTGCAGCATTAAAATTGAACATTTTACAGTGTCAATTCGCATGGCAAACTTCATGGTCGAGATGTAAGGACTCCTCGTAAAATCGATAACTCGAGTTTAAGAAAACTCATTATTACTTGAAGATCGGTGCATTTGTCATTTCATTCGAGTGAAGATTCTCTTGACTCAGATTTTCGCTCCTTATCAGGCTTAGCCCTTTAGAAGAAGTGTCACGTCGTGCAGTCTTTAGTCAGTTGTCATAATCTCGCTCAATTTTTCTCCATTGATGTTCATGAATAAAGAATACAACATGATGAAAATACTCATATTCGGTCTAAAGTCTTGTGGAAAATGTCTAAATAACCTCATGTGTTCACTCATGGATGAATTGAAATAGTTGTGGCACCATTTAATTATCGCATGAGATGACTTTATGAATTTCGATTTCTTAATGTGTGTTCTTATGATGTGGACTATCAACGACTTCCTAGGAATAAATGGTGGGGGTGTTGAGACAAAAGGGTATAAGGCATATTATATTTGCATGGATTGTATTGAAGTCACAAATAGTCAATTGAGAATGTCGTATACCAGTGCTCGAAGGTTTTTACCAAAGAATCATAGATGTTAGAAATTAGTGAGTTCCTTTAACGGACGCGAGGAGAGCAGAGGGAAACATCATATATGTTCAGGTGATGAAGTACTTAGCGAGATAGAGCAGTGTGAGTACTCACCAGAATTGTTCTAAAACTCCTGCATTCTTCCCGATTTCTCCTTGAGATATCGATAAAATTGAGTTGGCTCAGTTCTGGACCAAGTTGTTAAACTCATTCTCGGTGGTTCAATGTTACAGTTTTCATTGTGTCAACTCGATCAAATCTGATCAAAGTTTGCCACGTTTTATTTTTTATTTTTTACATATGCTTTGAAACTGTTATATAACGAGTTTTACTGAGTTTCACCAATTTTTAGTTTTATAATCTCTCTCCCGTAAGTCTACATCTAAAGTTTAGTGGGAGGAAGGGAAATATGTTTTTGTTTGAGTCATATGAGTATATTCCAAGATCTTGACTACTTGAAGACTTATCAAGTTAGGTATGCGTTGAATGTCATGGATATCGAGAAGAATGTATGTGACAATGTCAACTGCTCTAGAACTAGGGGAAAGATTAAAGATGGCGTCAGTGTTCATGGAAAACTTCAAGAGTAGGGTTTACTATCAAATATATGTCTACTCAAACACGCATAATTCAAATTATACTCATAGACATGGGGTAAGTTGTGAAGGCTAGTGATCGAGTTGGAGTGTATCGCAAGAGTTCGATACCCAAGTGGTTACGTGTGAAGTATGAAAAAACAAAGTGAACATGGTGGGAAAAAAGTATGACTTCAAGACTTGTGATTGTCATGCGTTACTTCAATGCATCTTCTTTATCGTGATACGATTCGAGTACAATGTAGATGATGCATTAGTTAAGTTTGAGAGATTATTTTAAATGTTATGCGCTGTGGAGTTAAAGAATTCCATCATTTGACAAATGAATATAAATATAGTGTTGATATATTTCGAATTGGAGACAATATCTCGTTCGCCTGTTTTCACAATAATGATCCACTTATACCTTCATAGCCCTGATCAAGCATTGTGCCAATTCATTTCACGTGTATGTTTCTAATGGAGTGGTAACTATTCGATCATTTTTTTTTGTATATTAACCATTAAGTGCATCAATTATGTACAAATTCAATTATACATTGTAGCGACAACTCAGGGAGCGTATGAAGAGTGTACACAACAAGCTGTATGAGTTGTGCCATAGGCCAATCTCAGTTTATGTGTAATTGTTACATCATCATTGCAATAATAAAACGGCATTATATTATCATTGTGTTG
>JAYMTP010002067.1:0-21128 GCA_036897365.1 Geranium brycei
GTGTGTGAGAGAGAGAGAGAGAGAGAGAGAGTAGATTGAGAAGAGACAGGGACGAGGACGAACGATGGAAAAGAGAGGAGGCCACAGTCAACTCGAGGCTAGGGTTTCCGCGAGGAAGAGATGGGTTGTTGAATCACATTCAATGCGATCCAACTCTTGAGAGAGATGAGAGATATGCTAGATCGAGGCTTTCACTCGGTGATTGTGGAGGAGGGACGATCGACGGCTAAGACGACTTTGGGGGAAGACGATCAACGGCTAGAGAGAGGCCACGTCTTCTAATTTGTGAGAAACTCTGAGAGTGAGGTTATAACTCTCACAGAATCCCACATCGGAAGGAGAGGAAGCTCTGTGAGAGTTTATAAACTCTCAACTCTCAGCTTATGTTCAGCTGAGTGGGTTGGGCTTGGAGGCTGAACGCAGGTTGGGCTTGGTTGGGCTTAGTGTTTTAGTGGGATAAATGGGTTGCCCTATTTTGTTAGGTGGGGGTCGGGTGAGTCGGGTTGCTCGGTAGTTTTGAAAATTACACCCGAGACCCGACTCACTTGAAGTCGGGTAAGGTCGATCCAACCTAATTTTCTCCCGATTTTGTTGGGTCTCGGATCATTTGAGTTTGGGTCGGGTTGGGTCGTCGGGTGATTCGGGTATCGGATAGAAATGGACAGCCCTAACGGTGGCGGCTCGTGGAAGGCAGGCGACTTCACATAGGTGGCAGCGGCGGAGGTTTGCAGCGCATGGTGGTGTTTTGGCTCTGGCTCCCTGTAAGGGTTGTTTCTGGTGGGTTTTGCAGCGGTTGGAAGGTTTCGGTAGGGAAAGCCTCGCTGAGGCCGCGAAGGGCCGACGCCGGCCTGTTCTTTTGCTCGCCAGAGATCTCGACGGCGGCCAGGGCCTACTTGGTGACTTTTAACCTTCCCTGGCCCGGTCTAGTTTGAGCCGGTTTTACGCTCCAAGGTTTGGCCCAGCCGTTTCGGTCAAGAACCAACTCTCTGCATTTTCTGGTTTCTCTAGCCCGAGTTTTTGGGAACCGTGCGTCCCAATTTTTCTTGCTTCAGGCGAGCGCGAGAAGGTTTTGTTGGCTTCGGTTTAGGGAACGGTGAATCTGTTTTGGAGTCATGGAGAGTTAGTTTATTTTACTTCGGGACCCCTTGGGACTGAGGCCCAGTTGAAAGACACTGCTACCTGCGATGACCCTGGCCTCACCGGTATCCAGCCCGGTAACACCCAAGACAGCTAACCTTGTAGGATTTAAATCTGGAGCTCTGTGGTGGTAGAAGCTGTTTTTGTGCGCAGAACGGGGATGTTGTGAGGTGGTGTGGTCGGTTTGCTCCATTTATGTCCTTGCGCGGACTTTTGAGGGATCGGTGTTTTGGTTGAGTGGTAGTGGGGAGTTAGGGTAGGTTTTTCGTATGGGTAGTTTTTGTTTAGCGATAGTGGTCGATCTTGTCCGACATGGGTCCCAGGTTTTCCAAGTTAGTGTGAGGGTGGACGGTCAGTTGTTGATTCGGTTCCTATTGTTTCCAGAGAGATAGGTAACGTTTAGACTGCCTTCTACGATTTCGTTGTAAACTGTTCGCGCTGATAATCGATCTTCGGGTGTGGGTTTTGTCTCTCCCGTGTTAATATTGAATGAATGAATTGTTCGCTTTCAAAAAAAAAACTTCATCTGACACTTATACATGTTTTATGAGTGAACAAATTTTCGAGCTTAAATGGAAAAAGAGTAACATGACATTGCTGGAGACATCGGTTCATGGTTATCATAAGTTCAAGATTAGTTTAAAAGTAGAACAACACAATGGGGCATTATAGGAATCAATGAAAGCCAAGTTGACCGGGACACTAACGAAGGCAACTCTTCCGTTGTAGGTTAGGTCATCAATTCATTTTCAGAGGAGATGGGAGGCATGGCATGGTTGTTGTTGGAGGCCAAAATTAAGAGTTCAATATGATTTGGCTTGATGAATCCACTTTTTACCACTATTTTTAAAAATCAAGTTTCTATCTTATGTCGAATTAAGATAGCATTCCTTACCAAAAAATATCAAGACAACAAACTCTTTGCTAATATTTGAACTTAGAGGAACAAGTTAAGCAAAATCTCAATTCTAAATCAGTTATATAAAATACAAAGTGGTCATAGAAAATGTTAAATATATGAGCCCATTCGAATTAAAAAATATTATTATTATTAGGCCCGTAGACAGTTGTCCACAGTCACCCGATAACGCGCAAGTGCGTGCGGTCATTACAAGTAATAAAACATGGTAAGCACAGGGTCGAATCCACAAAGACCAATAAGTGTTAATTCAGTTTAACTAATGCTATCATGTGTAAATTAAAGTATTTAATTTGTTTGCTGGTGTTTTGTAATATTGACTAATAGTTAAGAAAACTATGGATGCCAGGTCACTGAATTACGAAATAGTTACAATTTCAAAATGATTCACCACACATGCTATTGAACCCTATGCAAGCAATTATATCGACACCACCTCTCGGTGTTGGTGTCAGCCTAGACTCGAGATGTTCATTATCCATCTCAGGTAGAAAAACACCACGAGTCTATCTTACGAACAACAATAACCGAGTAGGGATTCCGAAGGGTTGAACCCCTATGAATTAAAGTTCGTCCGTCACTCACCAGCCCTCTCAGACACAACAACATGACTCAAACAAGCATATATTATTCGTCAACAATACATACAAGCATTAAGCACTCTAAATCAATCAATTGCATGTATGAAAAATCGAATCCTTCTCAATTGATGATGTGAAGCCTAGTAGATCCTCGTGCCTTGATCTCCCTTGAACCAGATTCGTGCTCCTCTCGAAATCCTGAATCCTCCCCTTGCTCAACCTGGTGTGCTCTACTCTATGCTCTCCCAAAACGTTCTATGTCTGATTGATAAGTCGTCCCCTTTCAAATGGCAGAAAAATTGTGTTTTAAAACACGAATCCGAGCGTTACGGGGTGTGTCATGGCCATGACACTCGCCCGTAACTTTCCTCTCGATTGTTGTTCGCTGCCACGTGTCACTGGCTGTGTTACTTGTTGTGGCACCTCCCCGAGCTATACTCCTCATTTGGCTGAGTTGCTGCTCACTATCCTGGCATGTGTCATGGGCCATGACCCTGCCCATAACACCCACCAGCTTGCTCTCTTTGGTCATTTTTACTCCAAATCAACAGGACATGCACACGCACTACTCGAAATACCGGTATTAAAAGTGACACATCTTTCTATATGTCACCCATTTCTACTTACCTTATTCTTCATTAAGGGTGACACATTAATTTGATTGTGTCACCCAAACACATAATTGGTGTAGTGACTCACGAGAAGATATGTGGCACGGTGATTAGTAATTAAACACATCAAAGGCGAAATTATCTAAAAAATGGGGGTAATAGATATCATGAACGTATGACTGATGCAACCACATCAAATATATACTTGAATTTTAGTACAAATATATTTTTTATCATTATCTTTACAACACACATGATCTGTAAATACAATTTCATCGTCGAAAATATTTTATTGAGAGCAAAAAAGAATCAAAACAAATAAAATTGGGCGTGAATGATAGATAAAACAAAAAAAATAATAATACAACAAGGGCATTTAGAACATACATTAGAAAACAAAATAAGAGATTTGGTTTCAATGGTGAGTCTTCTTGTAATGTGGAAGACCTGTTAGCAACGTCTATACCTGCATTTTGACCATTTCTTTCCATTAAAATGAGTTATGATTTACAAAATAATTTTCTTACTATCCTCATGATATAGATTTCTTGAAATAATTGTTGCATCTTCACTTCATACCATTAAGTAATAAGAATTAATAATATCATGGGTCATGGACATGCATATTTAAGAGGTCAAAGGTTCAAAATGATGGAATTCATATAACATAGAACAGCAGCAAATTAGTCATAAGATGAATTTTGCTCTCCTCGGTCGCATCCTCGTCTCGAGCTGACCATTTTTCTGGTCATTCGAGTGTTGAGAATCTCTATTTCTCAAAACTCACCTCGAAATATATTAAAATATTATTTTTATGTATTGGGTACGAGGAATGGTAGGGTATGGCCTCCCTGACCCCAACTAGGGAGCATTAATCCCCACCCCGATCTTGTCTGGATCCCAAAAAATTCTAATCTTGTCGTGCCTCACTTTGATTGAAGCAGAAACACCGAGTTTAGTCAATTCGAAACATTTTGTCATTTGTATCACAAAATGCCCCGAGACACATTAACATTTGAATGCCACTTTCTAAGACATTCTGATGAAATTCTTCAAATATTTGTGTCAATAAATGAAAGATTGTTTGCTATGGTGAAAATAGAAAAGGCACCTGCTGTGTTGTCGTTTGTGCAAAAATGTAGATCCCACAAAAAAAATTTAGCTGCCAACTTCCTTGTCGAATAGCGTCCTTAGTTTCTGCCACCATCAATCAAATCAGATTATCACCATAACAAAGAAAAATGGAAAATAATTAAAGATAAGGCTACTCATACCGCAATATATTGTGGTGGATCGTCAAAACAAGTAGTACCGAGGACAATTTCTCTATGAAGTTTTGTTGTAAGTTTGTGACACGCTCGGAGCTGACGATAACATCAACAAAATCTATTAACATTGTTATTTTTTTAAAACACAGCAGATGACTTTTGATGTTATTCTACTTACAAGTTTGTGACATTAATTTTATAAATAGCTTTTAAATGTATTTTTCACAATTCATAACGAGAAACGCTTATTAGTTGATGGAGGTTTACCTCAGATCGTGTTGCTCCACCAATGATGAACACAAATATACGCTGCCCCATCTTTTTGGAATCAACCGGCCCAGAATCGTACTTCAGGGCCGATTCACTGAAAACATAACAAAAATTGGTATTCCAATTGAATAACTTAGTCTAAATTCAGTTGTAAGTTGAGATCAATAATAAATACTTTGCATTTCCGTCATCGGAAAGACGAGATCGCCCCCAATTGGCGGTCCGTCGAGATCTTCCGGCGTATTTCTTATTATCAGGGTGAGCAGGAGCGGCTGGTGCTGACGCTGGTGCTGAAGCTCCGGCAGTGTTCATACACTGATACTCATCCTTTGATAATTGCCCTTTGTTTATGCTTGTAAGAAGCTCCTAAAATTATTTGAAAAACACGTTACACAAAACCATACCATAACTTCATTGACTCGAGTTAATATATAGGTGAAAATGGTTTGTCCAAACCTTAACATTGCTGGACCAAAAAATAAGGTGAAATTTGTACCAGTGATTGAATTTTATACACACAATAAAAAAATATGTATAAAGGCTTGAATTAATTATTAATTTATATTTTGTCCAAACCAAGAAAATGCAGGAATTATAATGATACCTCCAGCATGGGATAAAATCGAAACAATTGCCATGATTCTTCTTCTTCGTCCTCAGCCCTATCCTTTCTCGCAGCATTCCTCGTCTGATTTTAACATAAGAACATCAGTTGTGATTTTAAAGCAACAATCTAATTCAATCATCTTCAAATAAGCATCCGCACATTGTGATTACCTTCTTGCCATCGAATTTGAGCGAGAAACCACTTTTCTTCTTAGATTCTTTTACCGTTCCTACTAGCTTTTTCATATTATTTATAACCTTCAAATCCTCTGGCGATAACTTTGCTAGCTGATCCACAGAATATGCAATCCGTGTTAAATAAATATGGCATCAGCAGTCTATCATGCTGTAAAATTGAACCGCCTAAACCAGTTTAACAGCATACACTGCACTTTGGTCCACAATTCAGAAAAAACAGAAATAGAAATGGTGCCCGATTCTTGTTTGAGCTTTCCTAACCCACACTGACCATCCAGTCAAGATTTACCATTACCTATTTATTTTTTTACCTAAAATTTATATTTGGATGTTCTATTTATGTTTTATGAAAACTTGGAATTATACGTAGCTTTTTTTATAATTATTAGTAACTAATTTTTGTACAGTAGGTCCTATTTTAAGAAAACATGAAAATAAAATTAAGTGTTTGGGAAAACTGAATTACATCACAACATGTCCGAAAAATTGAATGTTTGTAAATCGACCAAAAATTAGAATATGTGGTTCATGGTTTGAGACCCTTTCCAAACCAGAATGGATAGTCTGATCCCTAAAATCTGAACTAATAACTAGATATCGGTCCACACACCCCAACATAATACATATAATGGAGAAGTACTTGTATAAAAAGAGTAATGAAATTCCCAATAAAATATTTGGGTGTTCCATTATCTCCTATAAATGGACTAAAATGTACCGTCGAATAATCATAGACAAAATGATTACTCGAATAAAATGTTGGAGTTGGACCGGTAACTCTTGACATATGCTGGAAAGGTTGAACTAATTAAAACGAGATGGAACTCGTAATATACATATATGCTTATTTGAGTGAGCTTAAGGTAAAATATGGAGGAGTGGACGATATGTTGGGGTGTCGAGATGTATTGAACATTTAGTTGAGATGGTTTTGAAATATATTTACATGTTCCCAAATAAATATACCTGCATGATTTTTGCTCCCTTGTCACCTTCAAACTTCTCAGGATAAACTAATGCATAAATCATTAATAAGCGCAATTTGTTTTCTTCAGTTGCGTCCTACACCAAACAAAACCAGTGTCAAGATAATACATTAAAGAAAATTCTGCTTATACTCCCTGAACCCCACCTGCTTCTGAGCAAGTACCCACTAGAATTTAAACATCTGACCTCTTATAAAATAAAATGCACATTAAGCCAACTCTAGTGGGCAAATAATTGAACATGCTTAATTGTGGAGTATATAATAATTTCTGACTCTGTTAAAAATAGTATATAATTATTAAAATACCCCCTATATAGGTATAATTTTTTTTAAAAGTATGCGAGGTGAATTGTTATATTTTTTACATATACCGTTGTGAAGGGTAAAAGTTGCATTGTTAATTGCTGTGAATTATTAGCTAAATATATGCATTAGAGTTATTAGTCACAATTCCTAACAGAGTTAATGACAGGAAAAATAATTCACTGAGGTGAATAATGCACTTTTTATGTCATTGTTGTGAATCATAAAAATGGTATAATTAACCTCTGTGATCATAGTTTTTCTGTAGGAAGACTAAAAATCTGATATGGTCCCAACTTTGGATCAGGTTATGGGTCTTGTGTTGGTAGGTGGGCTCGTTAGAGAGAACACCAATCTCTGGGTTCGTTCGAGAGAACACCGACCTCCAGTAATCTTTTATTTGTCTTCTTAATTGATCGATGCCATTAGTCCATATCAAAGGCTTGTATAAATAGCCGGCTGAAATTCTCAAAGAACAATGGAGTCAAAGTAGAACTCTTGTTCCAGATAATCCAAACTAAAGATAAATCCCAGAACTGATAATTTAAATAATTATCTAAACTAATGATAAAACCAAACTAGTAAGATAAATAAGGTTGTAGTTATCCTGAGCTGGACTCTTAACAAAATCATTTTTTTAAAAGAATAGCAAATAAAGTGCCAACTTGTAACCTGATTTTGCCTTAAGAAGTTGATTACATCCGTTGTTACGGCATCTCCAAAAACAAGATCCTGCTCCAGTTGACCAAGATCTCGAAGCCCTAAGTCTCCAATAAGTGTGTTAATCTTTCCAGCAATCTAGGTTCAAATAATCAAGTAAGACTATCATAAGTGTTCAAGACACGTCGACATTATAAAATTAAACCTAAAAACAGATTATAAGACATAATAGGGTACACAAGCAAATGTTTTAATTAAAATAATATTTATGTAATCTTAATATTAGTAACCATTTAAAAAAAATAACATTGCATGTGATAAATCATTTGAATATTATACATAATATAGTTAATAGTATTATATAACAATTAATATCACAATTGACGGATACATATGGTGAAACCAATATATATATATATATATTTAAATAGATGATAAATTATATGTTTAAAAATATCAATAGAAAAAATATTTAAAAGTTAATCTGAATAATGAATATTATATTTAAATTAGAACTTATATACTTCATCTATATTAAATACAGTAATTATATAATTAGATAAAGGCTAAACTGGTTTATCGAGTTATGAAAAGTTGGACTTGAACTTGGTTCATTTATTAAGCAAGCCTAACTTTGAGCTTAAACTCGGCTCGAAATCAGATATAATGAGCTCGAGCCAAAGAAATACCGTATCCAGTTCTAAATTCTAATTACTAGTTAACTAATTGACTTGTTTGCAGCTCTAAGCCTCTAATTAATAGACAATGCATTTTTCAAGAACAAAGTTCTAAGAAATAAAGATAGAAGTGAACCTCCACATGGATAGTAAGCTTTTCCATTTTCTCAGTGTACTCAGGCAAAGCTTGAACCATTTTCTGCAAATCTCTTGTAGATAACTCAACACCATCTCTGCACAAACACAAACATCAAAATGAAGTATGTAAGCACATGAACAAAATCAAATTATTCAGACATAGCTACACTAATTTCAGACAGATACACACAACATTCATAATCTTAATGTACCTAACAAAACTTTGATGTTTAACATGGGGAAAAGGAAAAAGAGATTACAACAAAGTAGATCCAGTAAATGATGTAATGTACTCGAGTTTTTATTATGGTGACAGATAAACAGGGGAAGCAAAATTAATTCATAAACTGGTTTGATCTTCAAATCGATCTAATCATAATCTATACAGTCCAAACTATGGACTACGGCTTTCTCCACAGTTAGAGAAAATCAAAATTGAAAGTGGGCTCGAGCTATTCCAACCCACATGCAAACTAACCCGTACCTATTACTTTTTGTTTATTTATTTATTTTGTTTTGAATGTTATGCTAACCTATTTAAGTTATATTTCATAAAAATAATAATTTATAATTATATGTTTATATTAGTTTTGAACCTTTAGTAATTAATTTTTTGAATAAGGTTTCTGTTTTAAGTTTTCACTGGAGCAGAAATTAATAAAAGTAAATAAAGTACTTTGGTTGAGCCGATCTATCTGAGATACCAAACTATTGTAAATCATTCAAAAAAAATTGAGGTGACAAATGGTTCTCGATTCAGAGTTTTGCAAAACCGAAGTGAACATTTCATTCCATAAAAAATCCATAGTGATAACAAGAAATTGGTTCATACACAACTAATATCATAAAACCTGATAATAAAATGGCCGAATGTAAATGACAAACAAAACATGAAAGGAGTAACAAAATGACATTAGAAATTACTTTGCACTCTGACGAAGTTGAGCAGCTTTATTCTTTGACTGAAATGTGTTCATCTTCTCATACAAACGTTCACTAGCCTGATACGCCACCGTTCAATGGGAGACAAAGTTCATGGTTACGATTGTACAATTTTAAATCAGGTTAAATGTATCGGGTCATGTTTCATGATAAAAAGATCAATCTTATTAATTAGTATGATCCATAAAACTCTTTTTTCCTTATAAAATCCAAAGTAAGATGTTTATTTTAGCGAATCCAAGGAAAAATAACTAAAAATAAATACAAATACAAATACTACACTCAATTAATAATGTAAACTTTTTAATTGTGGAGCTAGATTTGATATATTTAGTATGATAATGATTTAAAATTATATAACAGTGAATTCCAATAAGAAAAAAATGTACGTACATCTGCTATATGTGTATGGCGAAGCTCAAGCCAGATCGGATCATGATCTTCCAAAATGATTTCCTTTTCCTCAGAGTCGCCTTCTGCATTTGGAATCTGAGATATGTGGCACATGTTATCAAGAAAACAAAAGGCAGAAAAAAAGTAATGCTTCGTAATTGGACAAACGTTAATAATAATCACCTCAATAGTGCATTTATTTCCTTCCATATCCAATAGATCATGGCACATGCCATCGTAGGTCCATTCATGTATAATAGGAGCGATCTAGGCAGGCCATGCAGGTTAATCGTCTTAGTAAAATCTAGGAAAAATTGCAATTCACTATCATGTACTATACAACTCTTAAAATTCATAACCATAAACTAAAAAATACAACAATTCACAACTATAAATTATCTTTACGTATCACTATTAAAAAGTTGTGTTTAATAACCAAAATGTCCCTACAGGAGGTGTAACTTATTTCGTTTACATACGTGATTTGATACATTTTAAATATATATAACCGCTGTGAAGTGTAAAAATTGTATATATCATTCATCATTGTGGTGTTATAATTTTATATAAGGATACTTTAGCTATTATATAATTTTCAATGGTGATACGTAAAAATGGCTTATGATTGTGAATTGAGATACTTTTTAGTTCACAATCATGAATTGAAAAATGATATAGTACGAATTAGTGAAGTAAGACGAGTAATAACACTAACCAGATCGAATGATCTATCAAGGATCAACAGTTCACATGTTTCAGACTGAGGGAAGTTTGGAATTTCAGATTTGTATTTGGTAAGTATGCTCCATAAAGCTTCTGCAAGTTTTGAAGGCATCAACTCGTGAGCTTTTGGCTCTGATTCATCGGATGGTTTGGGAGCACGATATCGCACATTTGGAAACTCCTGGATAAAATAAAGTTACACAGATGATAAGGAACACTTGTTCTTTTTCCAATTAAACTAGCAAAGCACAATAAAGACCAAACTAGAGCATACATATGTTATGTACTTGTTGTGTTGAGATGTAGTAAACCCACAATTTTTTTTGGAAAGAAATGTTATATATAAATGGAAGAAACAAACACAACTAATAAGGTTAACCTTTTAGTTGTAGAGTCTAACAAAATGCATATAGCTCATTTTACATGATATTAGATAGAGTATGTCAATTTGTGCTATGTTTGTGGGCCTCCCCGTGCCTCCGAAGGGACTCCAGCCCATATGTGGAAGTCTAGTTACGTTATAACCCATTTTACATGGTATCAGATGAGGTTAATTTGGACATGTGTTGGGTAGGCCTCCTCTCCCCATGTCTCCGCTTCCTTTTAAGCACAGTCATAGTGTTACGGTTCCGACTATGCAGATCGAGTTATGGGCAAACAGGCATATGTTGAAAGCTCAATTAACGAGAGAACTCGTGGATCTCGTGACACCTCTAGGATATCTTTACTAAACTAATTTACTTCTTCATTCATTCATCTCTATTCAATAGCTCAAGAGGCTATTTATACATAGGAGATACTACTAGAAATAGAATGAAAGTGGGATACAACCCCTACAAACATGGAATGTGGGAAATACATTTACTAATAGACAACTAACTAACTAATTATTAATTGAAATAAATAATAGATAATTAATTAATATGACTCCATGTTGACGAGACTATAACACATAGCATGGCCTACGTGAGGAGAGATAGTTCACGTGCAGAAGACATGCGAGAGAAAATATTGAGATATATTAAATCCACGTAGAAAGAATTAGAAAGGTGTATAGTATCAATTAGTGGGTAGAGGAGCAATTGATTTTTTTTTGTTGAGAAATCAATCAATTGATTGATTCTACTGTATCTTGTATATTATATTATCTGTTAGGATTATCTATTGTACCTATAATTATGTACCTCTAGAATACAATGAAATCATCAAGTTATTTATTCTACAAAAAGAATGTGGTATATATGAAGGGAAGGAACAAACCAAACATATAATAAAGTTGACTTTTTAGTTGAGGAATTTGACTCGATGTATATGACTCATTTTATATAGTATAAAAGATAAGTTGATTTGAGCTTGTGTTGGTGTGTCTCTCCTCCTCGTGGCTCCACTCTCTTATAAACTTTGTCATATTATGACCCACGTAAAGGGGAGATACCAACGAAGCCATATATTGGGTTACATATATATGTTTGGACTCAAATTCCAACCCATTAGTTTGGTTCGGCTCAAAGCTAAAATAAATGTATATGTGAAACAAGTTTTTGACCAACAAAATAAAATAAAGGAATTTGAGTATTATAAAAAAAACTTAGCATGCCTATGATACCATGTCAATCTCAAGACTTATTGATGATGCTTGATCTTCATAATACAATGAGAGCATCCCTTTATATAGGGAATACACATTACAAATAGGAAACTAACTACCTACTAATCCAAATTAGGAAACTCAAAATAGGTAACCCTAAAACCCTGAATGACAATTAAATAATGTTGCTTTCAAGAAACCATTTGGATAGCCTTATGTACCTTTAATGAAGCGAAAACGGTACCAAGTCTTATTGCCATATTGGTCAAACAAGCATCAAATAGGCGTTGATTTCCACCCTCAACAAATAGTTCCTCCATGGCATTATCTTGGTCAGTAACGAAAGCCTACAACATTGATGGATCTTTTATTTATTTGAATTGTAACATAAAAGTTTCTTTTTAACAAGATAAATATAACTCAACAAAAATATAAGTTCCTATGTAAATTTTGTTCCAGGGCTAATGCTAAATATACATGGAGAGCTAAAAAAATTAAGAGTTATTATCATTTATACCTGTCTGTCTAGAGGAAAGAACTCCAAATTCATCTGCATATTAACATGAAGAACAAAGACCAAAAGAAAGAAAAAGGATCAATACCACTTCAAATGATAAGATGAAATCCCACAAACGACTAAACAGATCAAAAAACAACAAGAGAAGAAATAAAGTTCGACCTCTCTTAGAGCAGCTATGCGGGGAACAACAGTCACATCGCATTTAATGTGGCTAACCAAATCTCTTGGGGTTGGTTTACTGAAAAATATGTATGCTCTGAACCAAAAAAAGAAGTAAAATGTACAAAAAAATTAGAGCTTAACATGAAATGTCAACCTTGTTAGTTGGTTGTCACTTGTTACCTTCCGAACCTACCTTATTTTGTTAAATATACCGAGTCATACATTATAATTAAAATGTCAAGCTTGTTAGTTGGCTATCACCCGTTACCTTCCTAATCTACCTTATTTTCTTCACATTTTTCCAAGGGACTTCTACACACGGTCTTACTTCAACACTCCCCCTCATGTGTAAGACTGAACTTCTACACATGACTTATAGCAGGTCTGAACAAGTGCATGTGCACCAGAGATCACGTGGTAGATCTACATCATCGAGGCTAGCTTAGATACCATGTAGATTTTATTAAATTGAGCTAAACATATCATAGAGGGCTCTACGACTATAAGACCAACAATTGTTACTTGGGTGTGACTCTTACCATTAAATTTAACTCTTTGTGTTTATATTTGTCTATTAATTTTTACACAGAGTTTACTTCAACATATGTCACACATGATTCTTTGACATACCTTTTGTACAAAGGCTCCCTTCCAGACATGTCAGATATGAACATAACAATACTGCATGCCAGAAAGAGATAGGGTTAAATTGAGTTTCCCGCATTCTTTACGTGACATTGGAACAATAGAAAGTTCTCAAATTGCGTTTGATTCAAAAAAGAAAGATATGGTAAATGCATATAGTGTAGAACATAAATAAAGGGTGAAAAAAAGTTACAAATAAAAATACACACTAAAATTCAAGACAACTCAACTTAAAGATAGTTATGTGCTATAAAAAAGCATTTATGGTAGTCATGGGTTTGTGCACAATATTATTAGATATTTAAGAGAAGCAAAAAGGGAAGAGCAAGTATTGTACTTCTCTTTAGATGGTTGCATAAAATATACAACATCCATTGCGGACATTGGTTGCCTTCTCTTGAAAAGTTCTTCCACCACTGCATTGAAGCACAATTTCTCTTCAGCTTAATTTGTTAATAAAAGCAGTCATAAACACACATCCATTAGACTCTTCTAGGGGTGAACAAACTTGAACAGTTCAAAAACCAGAAGTGGTCGTGATGGGCGTACTGATCTGGCCCAAACCTATTGATCCCTATTGATGTATTCACACGTAATTTTCTTAGATACTCTATTAATCTTTTTAATTTATATGTTATGAAAATTTTGATCTATATACCTATCATTTTTATTAATTTTAGATGTATAATATTTAAAAGCTTTAGATTGAGTAAATATGAATATAAAATAGAAAATAAAGTATTTTGGAAGAGCTGGTTTAAACCAAAACTCGTCCAAAAGATCGAATTTTTGTAAACAGCACATAAAAATTATGACAATGGGCATTTCTCGGTTTGAATTTTACAGAACCGAAATGAGCAGTCTAATCTAATAAATTTGGATAGATGCCAAAACATCGAGTTATGCACACCCTCAGATTTTTCTATAAAGACCGTATAATTTGTTAAAAGTGCAAGGGAATGCTTACAGGATACTCCTTGGTCCGTGATATCTGCCATCTTGCATGTTGAAGACATGACTTTCATCGTAACTTTATCCATGATGAGCACCTGCAGAGCATTAGTCAACAGTGTACATCAAGTGATTTATTTGCCTACTTATCGTGGTAATGAAACAAGAGCATGGTTAAAACACGTATATAATGATAATAAACTATATTGTTAATCTATTAACAAACCTTCCAAGCTGATCTTGGATCTTCGGATTTGGTTGAGCCAAGCATTTCGTACAACAATCCTAAGGTCCCAACCAAAAGTATATGTTAATTTAGCCAGAGGAAATTAGCAACGCATTAAGATTTATTCAATCTCAAAAATTCAAACAAAAATGCGGTTTGCATATTTTTCTAAATTTCTAGCCAACCAAACAGAAAAAGTGCATGTCATTAAGATGAATTCAAAGAATTAATCGCAATTCCATTAAAATCCCAAGCAAAATCTCATGTAATTTAGGTGAAGTAGAGAAGCGAGAACACATAAGTTGAGTTGATCTATAAAAACGTCAATAGCAATTTTATAGAAATCAGCAACGCAATAATCTTAATTCAATCACACAATCTCAAACTAAAATGAGGTTTGTACATTTCTATAATTTTCTAACCAAAGAAAAAAACACATGGCTATAAGTTGAAATTGAAAGAATCAATAGCAGTTTCACTCAAGTCTCATATGCTAGTGGTTTGTTGTACAAGAAGTTGGATGCAAAAGTTTACAGATACACAAATACACTTCCAATAGAAAAATGCCGAAAGCACCTGTTTGGTTGCCGAGAAAATAAAAGGAACAAGTAAAGGGGCTTACGATCATGGCTGATGGTACGGAAGAATTTGTACTCTGCTGCGCTACTGGACGAGACCTCTGAATCGGAGACCGACATTGTCGTTGGAAAGGGAAGCGAACCAGAATTGACGATATGAAAAAAAGTTGAGAGATTGAGATTTGAGAAGAGGAGAAATGAGTGTTAGGGTTGTGAAACGGGGAAGAAGACGACGAGGGTAAGAAGGTCGTTGCCATGCAAAGATGGAACTCTTCAAACTATTAATGCTTAACCGTGAATTGCGCTACTTCTATGGAGAACAACAAAGCTACTACAAATCTTTAATTTCTCTCCTTCATTTTTCATCCTGTTTTAACAAAATAGTAAGGGAAAATTGCAAATTGGTGTTATATCCTTTGATACATTTTTAAGACATTATTATGTATTTTATTTATTAATTAATGGTAAAAGTGTATAGTAAATTTTGTTTTCTTAATGTAAAATTTATGTATATTTACAACCATAATTTTAATCATCCAGTTTGATTAAAAAAACTTTAGTTAGAAGATAAATCAGAAGAATTTTTTTTTTAAATTGTATTTTTAAAAAAATAATAATTTTGTAATGTTAAAGGTATTTTCATAAAATACACATATTTTGTAAGAAAAAACAAAGCTAACACATTTTCGGCATTTAACAAAATACATAACACCCTCTTGTAAATGTGTCACAATATCAGTGTTGTAAATGTCAGTCATGGCGGCTGCCACGGCGCCGAAATCTACAACGGCGCGATGAAAATCACATATTGTGGAGGGCATGGCGGAAGGAACACCAAGACGGGCGTTTGGCGGGCCATGGCGGTCACGGCGGGTCATGACGGTCATGGCAGGCTTGGTGGCCATGTTATTCTCATAAAAATCCATTAGCTTCGAACACAAATCTTGAAGCCACTTATGGTTCTAAAGTTTCTGTAAATTCAAAACCTGGGCAACCATTAAAGAATCTTAAAGCAATTGTTCTAAAATGCACGAAAATATTGTCATGTTCACAATTAAATATCAAAATCACATGAGTCTTGATGTTATGTTTGCATAAGATAAATACAAGTATAATGATGTATAATTTGTTAAATAACTAAGACAATTGGTCAAGTAAATATTATTATATTGTGGTGCAAATTGAGAATTTATTTTGGTAATTCATTATGAATAAGTATATTAAATAAATTAAATATAATACAAAAATGTAAATCCGTCGTAGCCCCAACATGACCTCGGAATTCCATGTCCATTGCCATAGCGATATACAACATTTACAACACTGCACAATATACAATACTTTTTTGTCATTTTCTCAAATAATAATGTGGGCCTCATATTGTTTGGTAATGTTATTCATGAATGTCTTAAATTAATTAGCATAAATGGTATCGGTGCAAGATTAAGTTAATTCGAAACTATTATAATCAACATTTTAAAAATTGTTATGCATTAGTTGGACGAATATAGACTCTGAAGATTAATCAAAAACTAATTAAATTAGTCAAATTAATTAAAAACTAATCAAAAATCAATATGTGTCATTTGGATCTGTGTGTTTCTCATATCCAACACCAACGGGTGAGTATCCAGGAAGGATTATGAAACACATAACACGCCTCATGCCCACCTCATTGTCATTCGCATAAATAAAAAAATTTGTTGTTAACACAACATAATTCTTTTGTTTAATATATAAACATATGAACAATTTTAAAACCCATGTCCCAGACTACCTCAAGAAAAATAATTGCTTACCGACCATCTATGAAGAAATTGGAATAGAAGACTCAAGTCATTGAAAAAGAGAAGCTAAGGGTCAAAATCGGGTTTCTGAGTGGTTGACTACCTAACGTACGATACGACGCCGTCCTTCCTTATGGGCGGCTTCAGCTTGTAAGATTGATTGAATGCTGCTCTCTGTTGAAATAAAAGGCTGCTCTCTGTTGCATGTGCAACAGATTGAGCTTCAGCTTCAGCTTCAGGTCGCAACTAACAATGGTGTCGATGGCACTACCGAACCTCAACTTCACTCCCCGCCCTCGCATCGTCGCCTCGCACTCTCAGCCCCAAAATCAGAATCAAAACCAAAACAACAAGAACAACAACAGGAACAGGAAGCAACCTACCGACCAAATCAATCGAAGGTACCCACTCACCAGCTCACTATCAAATTCTCTCTGAATCACTGAGATTTAAATTACACATAAATTTGCAATTACGATGGTGCGTAAGAGAAAACTGACGTGAAAAATGATTTGGTGGTGACAGAGAAATGATACTGAGGAGCAGCGAACTGGGGTTGATTGGGGCAATTTTCCAGTTTAGGTATTGCGCCAATCACTTGGTTTCTTGTTTATTTAGATTTTGCAAATGAATTGAATGCGATAACGATTCAGTGGGAAGAAGCCAGAATACCTAGGAGTTCAGAAGAATTCTCCGGCGCTTGCGCTGTGTCCGGCGACCAAAAATTGTGTATCTACTTCTGAGAATGTAGCTGATCTCGTCCACTATGCCCCTCCCTGGTCTGTCCCTCACTCTTTCTTCTTCCTTTATGCCCTCTATCTTCTACAAATCAACGGTTGATTTTCTCTCAATACATTACTAGATATTTCATTTGGAATGTTTTTGCTAATCCAATCAGTAACATCAACAATTAACTTTACCATTTATTTAGGAACAGAAAAGATGGAATTTTTACCGGGAATTGTTCAAGTAAGCCCATGTGTACAAGGTCATTCCTACGCTTGAGGAGTGTTGAGATATATAAATCTACATCGGTAAAACACAAATAATAAATAAATAAATATAAAGCTACAAAACTTGAACTCAAACTCAACTAATCAACTGACTTTCTAGGTGTGAAGCCGAATCCCTATATATCTAGTGTGATTTAAAATTATAAATATGTTCAGGAATAACTCCTTAAATGATTATTGAACTACTCCCTAGTTCCAAAAAATGTCATATTTCTGTCATTTGGATGATCCAGAATAAGTCCAATGGTGCCCTTCTTTATAGTTTTTGTTCAACCGTGTCCTTAATCTTTTTGGAACTAAGATACTTGATAGTAGCCGCTTGATGAACTTTATGCAAATGGGAAACTAAATTGGCGTGTTGCTGCAATTGTTGTAATTAAATTGGCGCATTTGTTATTTAATACTAAGTTTGTCATTATTTTCATGATTCTTACTATTTAGGTGATTATTCCATTTTCTTGATTTGAAAGCACAATGACCCTATTCATTATATATTGTAGTTAGATGTTGACTTGTTGACCATTTTGATGTTGTTGAGTGCATATTATAAGACAATTCATTATATATTGTAGTTGAATGTTGACTTGGTGACCTTTTGGATGTCGTTAAATGTATGCTATAGGATGGATCCATTAAATTTATTGCAATCACGTGGAAATTATTCACCGTCCAATCAAACACAGTGCAGGAATAAAATCAAATGCAGATAGTTTGAAATGAAAATTGATAACATTCATGAAACAACAGCAAGCATCACTTATGAAAACTTACATGTAACAGGAACTACAACCCTCCTGGTAGGAAAAAGGCAGTTACTAAACAAGTGGCAATGGAAGAGCTTCTTCAAATAGTAATTACTTGCTGAAGTTATGCCTATGCTTGCTTGTACCTTCTCTTGCACAGAAACAGATATAGTAATGTTATAACCCGAAATCTGGGTCATTTGCAGATAAAATCAACAAAACCGGACAAGTTCACTCCAAAGATAGTTGAGAGGAAGGATGACTATGTGCACATTGAATATCAAAGCCCAATTTTGGGGGTATGTATACTAGTTTCTCTACCTTTATTCTATCTTCTTTTAACAAAATACAAATTTATTGTGTTTGTATCGGAGTTAGAGAACAATGTTCAAGAATATGCTGATATTCGTATATTCAAACAGTTTGTGGACGATGTTGAGTTCTGGTTTCCACCTGGTAGAGACTCAATTGTGGAGTACCGATCTGCATCAAGGATGGGAAACTTTGATTTCGATGTGAATAGGAAGAGAATAAAGGTGAGGAACTGCCACTTATCTACATTTTTATGTGGAAGTTGCAATTAATCAAACCCAAATCCTTGATCGTGACAGGCACTGCGATTAGAATTGGAGAAGAAAGGATGGAGTTCTGAAGACAGCTTTTGATGGTCAATGTACCCATTATTGCTAACCTTCACAAGAATACATGTCAAGGAATAAATAAAAGCTATATCGTACTTCTACTTTTCCTTGTCAGAATACAAAACTACACCTTGTCATAGCGCTAATTGTAATCATTTTTATTAAAAACAGACTAAGCAGTGTGTATGCTTGTTCTATATTACACATAATCTCCATAACTAAAAAAAAACTCTAGAGGTTATTTGGATTCCTCTAGAGATTAAACGAAATATGCCAATTTCTCAAAAATGATTACCCATCCAAGTTTTAGCGTATCCCGAATTTCATAACCCGGGTACTTTCAAACATTTCCCCCCTGTATAGGAAAGTACAGGATTTTTTTAGATGAACCAATGCTGCTAATATATGAACCAAAAAGCAAGCCCAACATTTGAACAAGTCGCAACCCACAACCCACAACCGAAACAAAGAGACCGCACGTATTTAATACTTTGATGATGTGTGCAAGCCGTAAAATACAGTCCCATTCATCAAACTGCTAAACTTATGCAGTATTTCCGACCATAATAGAAAATATTAAGCAAGCAACAGGAGTACTAGTTCCAGCAAGAACACCTCAGATGTACAACAAAACTAACTCATAAGTCCAAAGCATGTATTTTGGCTATCAAAACCTCACAGCATGCTAAGGATGCTCCTTTTCAGCATCAGAACCAAGTTTTGCAATTTGGGTTTCTTGTGGATCTTTCTTTGTCCCCATGATGAACTCCTTCGCTGAACTTTGAGCAGCTTGTATTGCCTTCTTAATCTGTCACAAAAAATTCCATACCATTACATGCTATAAAGCATATCTAAAATGAACTTAGAGAGACCACATTTTAGAATAGTTTCATGCACTGCCATTAAAACTAATAAAGCATATCAATAATCAAGTACCAACAACAACATTTACATTCCTAAAAAGCGTTGCCACACAGGGCACTGCTTCTTAAAGCGGCGGGACTCCATAATGCACCATCAAAATATGAGTTATCTATTCATGTATTTCACTATTATTGCATCCACAACTTAATTTCCCTGTGGTTTCCATGAAAAGTGTAACAATTTACTAATTATTCTCTGGAAAAAAGAGCCGGATCCCTTTACTAGAAGACATAAAACGGAAGGTAATATCAGTCTCTAGATTCACATAGCAAACTAAATAAATATGCTTTTGTACTTTTTTTTATTTTTATATTTTAGGGTCTTTGTTTCTTTAATAACCCTATTAATGTAACTTTTTTTTTTGCTCAGCAAAGGGTATATTTTATTAGAATAAGGCAGAGCCCATCACTCCCAAGACGGGAGAGAGAGGGCAAAGCCACAATTACAAATACAATAAATTGAGAAATTGAAGCATTGAAAAATTGAAATTGAGGTACATATTAACTTAACATTCTTGTGAGCAATCAAAATCTAGAGCTTGAGGGTGATGAAGGCCTAGAACCAAGCCCAAAGAGACCCAAGTAGATTGCCACACTAATGGAAGCGTGCACATAGGGAAGTGAAAAGGCTAAGGTCGCGGGAAGTGAAAAGGTTGAGGTCGCGATCTCCAAGATCAGGCTGAGGTTGCGAGCCCCAAGATCGACAACGCGCTCCAAGACGCCGCCTACCCTAACCAGAGAAGTCGAATAGACGCCGTCGGAACCCAAACCGTCGCCAAAAAGGTGAAAGGACGCCGCCGGGATCCGAATCGATGCCGGAGAGGTGAAAAGGCGTAGCTGGAACCCGAAGCCACACCAGAGAGGTGAAAAGGCGTCGCCGGAACCCGAATCGTCGCAGGAGGGAGAGATGAACGACCTGAAACCGATGGAGGAGCCG
>JAYMTP010002068.1:0-21127 GCA_036897365.1 Geranium brycei
TCTGTGTCCTAAAAAATACAGTCAATCTAAACGTAACAACAGAAAATATGCCATGCGTATCCACAAAAGGAAATGGGCCAAACGGTAAGAGAATAGAAGGGTTCCTCTATAGGTATAGGAAAGGGGAGGAGGTGAAGATTGTTTGTGTATGCCATAGGAGCTTTCTCTCTCCAGCCGAGTTTGTCAAACATGCAGGTGGAGATGATGTTGAGCATCCCTTAAAGCATATGGTCGTAACCTCTTCTTCCTTAACTATTTGCCGGGAAATGAAATGACTGCAAGTTCCACCCAGTTAGATTTTTCTTTGCTTTTCATTTGGTGTGTTATGGTCAAATGGTGATCTTTATAAGCAGAGAAGAAACCGAAACAAATGAAAAATGTAAGAAAGCTGGAAATATATATAATAGTGAACACTGCTCATGTTATCAAGTTCATGACCATTAGGAGTATACTATCATTTTCTATGAATGGAATGAAACAGAACTAGAGTTATATGACCTCATTTTCTGGAGGGGAATGGCTCGTTGGAGCTAATGAGAAGAGATGTGACCTCATGTATCTACGCTTATGCTCTTCATATTCTCCCACTATATTCTTGTTTTGTCACCTTTCCAAAGTCTTGTACTGGTGATTTATGCTTGATCACCCCAGAAAGCAGAAACAGAAAGGAGACAACTTTTTAATTTTAAGGAATTGCAATATCTTAGTGTGGAGAGGAATTGGGTGTGGTTTAAGGGAGATAACAAGGTCAGATTTGAGCTGTAAATAACAGATTGTTTCTCTCTTTGCTTCTTAGTTCTTTATTGTTGCAGCCTTAACATGCCATTTTCTTATTATTGGGCATTGGATGGTTTCATCAGTTTCATGTGATATCCGATTAAGGTTCATTTTAGTTACTAACTTCTCTGCTCTTTTTCTTTAATTAAAAAATACTTAAAGAAGAATAAGGGCAAATGGCCCATGTAATGGCTACTTTTAGGCTTAGCTCATTTTTTAAAAATTAGCCTAGTCAAGATTTGGTATTAATTGTCTGTTTGAGAAGGGATGTAGGTCCAGCTCAACTTTATGAAAGTTTGATTGGAGTAAGGCAGGCCTGATATTGATCTCCATTACAACACCCAAATGCAAGTTCATCAACTGAAATGACCCATCTCAATATCATATGTTCCTTTACTAGGATAAGCCATCATAAAAGGTTCTTGTTAAGAAACCACCAGCAATCTTCATTTCAGTACGTACACACATAAGAATCATTTGAAAGGGAAATTCCATTACAACACGTGATAGTCAAAGCATCACAAACTCATTGAAATAGAGGAACAAAACAGAACAAAATCAATCCCTCCACCAAATGGTTCTCAATTTTGAGGCAGACCCAAATCCCTACCTCGCAGTTCATGAATCTGCATATCGAAATAAGCATTGCCCAGATAGCCAATTAAATACACATCAAAACAAAAGAAACCCAGAATTAATTCTGAAACAAAGTTAGCTTTCCAGTCAATAGACCTTTGATTACCTTGGTTTGGTTCCTTCTAGGAGGCAAGAGGGCACCGCCTCTCCGGCCTCTTGCGAGCAGCCCCTTTGTCACCGGAGACACCATAAGGTCTGTTGGGCTTGTGTACCTTCGACAACACAATCATTTCAAAAATACAAATCACAAATTCACATACAACATAAGGAACTCCAAAAATCAAGAATTTACCTTTCTGGGTACTTGAATGCTTTGGGAACTCTAAGTCGATCGGGGGTGCTGGTTTTACGCGAATCATTTCCAGAGCTTTCTTCAGTCTCTCTAATCTTGGGTGGAGTCTTGCACTCCAAATTATTGATCTCTGAAAGAACTGGGGTTTCAGACACTGTCTCGCTCACTATCTCCATTGGATTGACTGTTAACTAATTTCAACTTCACGACGTTATGAAGAAAGTGTCAATAACTGAGAGAGAGAATGAAGATTTAGGAGAAGAAGATGGAATATATGTTTGAGGGGGCAATGGCAGAATTGGTATTTGGGGCTAAAATATGGAAGTAGCCGTTGGATGATAATGGGGTGCAACGGTCAAATATTTGGGTTGAGATGAGATCAATACATACATCTCTAGATTATTAAGTTTTTAAAAGCTAATTGTAAATGGCCACGTCATCATGCGGCATGCCTCAAATTTCTTCCTGACTTTCGACGACAAAATTGGACGGCTGTTATTTTTCAAACATATTAAACAATTTTCAGTCCCTTTTTCATATACGTAAGGCATAATTCGTAGGGATAAATACGCAAAACAACTTACTGTACTTGTTATTACAAATTTATTTTTGGTTCACTTAATTAAGTTTTGTTACACGTTTTCATATTTTATCTATTTTAACTCATTTTATTGTTAATTTTTTTTATAAAAACTTACCAAAATACTCTTTTATAAATTGAAAATTGATTTTTAAGACCTTGGTTCTTCACTATCAATTCCATCTCCAAGTTCAAATTAAAATTCGTCTCCATGGAGAATGCCGCATGGGAGCCATTGCCGCCGGCCACGACCCGATGGTGTTGGTCAACCTCCGGTGGCCGTCGTCGACCTCCACATTCATGCCATTTCTCTCTGCCCCAATAACGTCGGGCTCTACTCCGACCACACTCGGGCCATCACCAAGCTCAGGAGCTTTACCGATTATTGACTTCTCTTAATTTGTAATGGGTGGGTTCTTGTTTGTTTTGTGTCTTGAGAAAAAATCTGGGATTTCAATTCTCTGTTTGATTTGGTTTATTTTGGTATCGTTGTCTGATTTCTCGGCTGTTTCTTGGTTTTGATGCTGGAAATGTTGTTGTGGTTAGGGCTTAGTGATTAGAGGTGATTGTTCCGATTTGATTGTCATTTCGGTTTCAATTTTTTTTTCTCTATTGGATTTGGTTTATTTTTGGTGTCATTGTGTGATTACTCGGCTGTTACTTGGTTTTGGTGTTAAACAGTGGCGGCCCTAGGAATCTTAGGTACTTAAGCGAAAATTCATATTAGGTTTAAGAAACATAATTTACTCAACTTTTAAATTCACGGGACTTGAAGACTCTGGGTTAACAAGTGCTTGAAGAATCTGACTTGAAAATTTATAATTATATTATTTAATAAAACACATATATGCGTTTAAAATGCAATTTGCGTGCATTTATAATACAATTTATCATACACTCAGACAAATTTAAGAAGTTTTTGTTTAGGAGTGGTTGTATATAATATTACATCGTATCAATTGATTATGATATTAGATAACAAATATAAATTCTAAATGGATTTTATGTGTTACATTTGATTTATTTTTAAATAGTTTTTAAATCAATAGCTAGTTAGAGGATTTTTTCCTGTAAATATACAATTATAATTTATTTAGAAAATAGTTTCAAAAAATAATTTATTTAGAAAAATATCTCTTCATCCATATGTTCCAAACAAGTACTCATCACCATAACTAAACATTTTTTAATTAAATCGAATAGGACCAACATCAACTTAACCCCTATAACCTAATTTCTTTCTTTTACGATATGACCGGTAATCTTTTGGGAGAAAAAATCTATTATCTCTTATCTTCAAAATATCACAATCACATTAATATTAGCTTCGTAGTATGTGGAGCAAGAAAGTCACTTATCCACGGAAATCAGTTTACTGTAATTATTAGATATGCAGTAGTTTTCAAATTCACCAAACCAAAATATTTCAATTTGGATATATGTAATTTTTAGATCTTGGTCACTATAATGTATTAGACTGCGAAGGTGAGGAGGGTGTCTCATACTTATTATTTAAACTATTGAATAGATTTACATTTTTATATGAGATCTAACATTTCATGTCGAATTGAAATAATTCACATTTTATTAGATTATAAATATGGATAATGTGCCTCTTACATGAAACATGATGTATTATATATTTTCTTTTTTAACATTGCATTAAATTTTTTCTTCCAGAAAATGACCCTCTCCTCTCCCACTGTCGTGTAATACATGCTTTTGAACTTTTTTTCCTTCGTATTTTTCATTTTATGACTTTTGTCAACTTGTCATTAATAATGCGTCAACAAGTTTCCATGGCTAATGATGCAAACATGAGATTTTTTTCATCAATTGGCTGAAGTTTCGAAATCAGAACATTGATAAGGGTAATTTGGGCATTATGAAAAATTTTAAAATCACAAGATGACAAATGTAAGATGGAAATTATATTTCCATTCCTTTTGCATGATATTGCAAGATTTTAATTCATATGGATATATATATATGTTGGTTTTGCTTACTTTTACCCTATGACTTTTACCCTATGCTAGATGCCACTTTCCTCAATTGAAGGACTTACGACTTACGAGAAAAGACTTTAGAAGTAGCATAGCAACTTGAAACAATTGAAACAAACCTTCGTCTTTGCAAGCCCTAGTGTGTTTGTGTCCTCACCTTGGAATAGAATCCCCTTAGTTGAACTTGGTCTTCATGTACTGAACAAATGTGTATCCTTCCGCATGAGACATAAATCATTGCATCTACAAGATCCCATGGAAGCTAGTTTCTTGTTACTATCTGTCCTTGTATGTCTCCTTGTAGCAGCTTAGCAACTCATACATATTTACTGATTCCTTTTTTTGTCCGTGGAAAATTCATTTAAGCACACATATGCAATTTCCCCTAATTTGGACAATTCATTACGTGTGATCTTATTTCATCAAATAAAACTTTATTTAATAAATATAACATTTTAAAAGTAGTATTTATAAATTAATGTAATTGTATGTCAGATTTTAAAATAATAAAATATGAGAGAGGGGGCATATATACAGAAGGGACAAGAGGACAGCAAAGCCAAACCCTGGTAACTCTAGGCTAGGCGTACTGTCCCATGTAAATCATGATGGGGAAAGGAGCTTCACTGCAGGCACAAGTGGTCGTTTGAGCATCTTCAACCCTATTTACTCCATGTTTCTATCCTTCTCCAATCTAATCTTTAAAAATATCTTATTTTGTCATATCAAACCCTACTTTTCATTATTTTAATACTAAAATAATTTTACACATTTATTTTATTCACTTGTTATAATAATTAATAGATTTAATCGGTAGTGAGGCGGGTCGAACGTGTTGTTGAGTGGCGGGAGATGACTAATTTAAACCGAAGTTATTACACTTTGCCAACACCGAGCGAGAGATTTTAAAATATTTAATCAAAATTAGTTTTTTTAAGAATCAAACAAAATTAGTTTATTTCTTTGTTAACCCTTTTATTTCTCAATCTCAAAACTATAATTCTATATAAGCATAATAATTAGGTAATTTGAATTCCCCTTTAAAAATTAACATATTAGCATAATTATCTTTAATACATTTATTAATATATTAGCATGATTAACGTATTAGTACAATTAAGTAATTTTAATTTTAATTAATTCTTCTTTTAGAATTAACATAATTCTCTTTATTAGCTAATACATTGAATAATAATTACTTACCTTTTTTGACATCCCATAATTACCTACCTAATTAATGACCTAATTAAAATGATAATAATTTACTTAATTTATGTAATTATTTAACCGGTTGATTTTTGTAATTAAGACCATTAAATTCATTTAGTAATTGGTATTTAATAAAATGATTATTAAATATAAGAATAATACCTAATTTCCGTAATTAATGACCATTAATAAACCCATCCCAATCTCATTTCAATCTCTATCGCACAATAGTCAACAGAGACCTCTCAGCCACTTTCCTCTCACTGCCTCACGGCTCTTCCCACTCTCAGCGCCGGAAAAGCAAAGCCAAATCTGGTTTTTCCGCGCCAGAGCCAGATCTAGCGCCGATTGGGTCCTCCAAGCTCCGCCTCCACGGCCTCACCTCCGACCCTCTGTCCTAGATCGACGCCGGAATAGTCAAATCGGCGAAGAAGCCGGCTCCCAGCGGCGGCCCCGCCGCGGTGGCAAAGACTCCGGCCTCCTTGCGTGCGACCACGGCCATATCTGGTATTTATTATTTTGGCTTCTTTTCCGATTTGTCTTTTTTTCCATTTTCCGATTCGTTTTTTTTTTCATTTTCCGATTTGGATTTTTTCCATTTGATTTGTTTCTTTCTGATCTGTGTCTGATGGATATGTTGTGGGTTGTATTTTTGTAAAAAAAAATTGTGGGTTATATTTTGGTAAAAGGCAAAAAGGATCTGAAATGAATAAACAATTGGGTTGAATGTTTAGAGATTGCAACAATTAGCATATTGCCAAATTTGAAGATGCAGATGGCAAAATGGCATAGCAACAGCGTTGGATATGCTCTCATATAACTAAGCTTTATGTAGTGGGGTCCACTATTTTCATAACAGTTATTAGAATAAGTGGGTTGAAAGTAATATATTTCCTATTATTCTTAGTTTTTATTTTTTTTTATTTTTTATTTTAGTTTCTATGTTATTGGATGGGGTTTTGACTCTTTGGGAAAAATATAGGGATAATTCTACACACCACCCCCTAGAATAGATAGATTTTCACATGACACTCTCTACCATTATTCTTCTCATATGCACCCACTTAGTTTTGCATTTTTCTCATTTGTGTTTTTTCTGTTAAGTTCTGGCAGCGGCTCTTAAATTTTGAGTTTAAAAAGACTAAAATACTCTTGATTGTTTCTAAATTAATAAGATGTGTCATTTCTTCCTTTCCTCTCCTCCCTTGCATCTTCTTCTCTCCTCCGTTCTCTTTCGTCATTACTCAATGAAATTGAAGAACACAAGATAATATATCCAACAAAATCACAATCATAATTTTTGCCACAAATTGCCTTTCGCCCCCAACACTCTTATTTTGACTCAAATTTTATTTTCTGTTCCAGTTCTCTTTAATTAATTAATTTATTTATATGTATATTAGGTTAGTCTTGCACCTAAATCACTGCCCCTCTGATTTTATAGCTCAAAGACCTCAATTTCCAACAACCCCTTTTTTAGAATTGAAGTATGAAGAAACTGAGGAGGTATGAAGAATCTCGTGCCTACCTCACTTTCGGCTCCGCCGGCGACGGGAAGACCCTCAGGTGGACCCTCTAGGTGCTTTCTTTCACATCCCTTCCTTCTAGCTCGCCAAAATCCTCATCTTCTCTCATATGGGTTCAAGCAATGGAGCAAGACGCGTGAATGACACAATAGCTACTCACAAGACCATCTCTTATGAGTCCAAATGACAATAATTTTCTTCTAAAACCCAAACCAAGATTGTAAATAAAAAGTACATTAAAATTTGGGTACACTTCAAAAATGAAAGCAGCAAGTTTTCTACTTTAAAAGGGCATGGCTTGAGTGGACCATGACCATGACCATGACCAAGTTTGCTACTAATTTTACACTGACTTGTGTAATTTGGCTGATTTGGGGAGAAACTAGAGAGACGCAACAGCATTATCCTCCAAATTTGGGTGATCGCTAATTCTTGCAACTCATTGGGTTGCACTTGATGGATTTGCTACTTTCTTGTTTATGCATAAAAGTATTTATGTGTTTTATTTGGAGTGTGAAGAGCTTGTGAGGAGAGAAGAGGGAGTAATGGAAGAGAGGGAAGAAATGACAACTCTTATAAATTTTAAACACATCCAAGGGTATTTTAGTCTTTTAAACTAAAAAATTAACGGACACTGACAAAACAAAACGGAAAAACCCAAGTGAGAAAATTGTCAAACTAAGGGGGTGCATGTGAGAAGAATAAATCCTAAGGGGTGTTAAGTGGAATCCTGCCTATTTTAGGAGGCGATATGTAAAATTATCTCAAAAATATATTAGAGCGAATAAAAATAATAGTTTTGTGCTTTAGACTGTCTTATTTTATTATTTTATTTATATCTTATGTTGAGGAATTTAGTTGTGATGCAAAGTATCTTAGCCTCTACTTTGCTAGGTGGTGGTTAAACCTTATTTTAATTTATACTTGGATAAGTGACGATTATATTTCTCAAAATCTTAGCCTATTGATCTCATTCATACACTTTTCGATTGAAATTTTCAATCCCAATAAACTACAAAAATAAATTCAAATTCATCTCGATTTATTTATTTTCGTAGCTATCCATGTATCAATGTGTCACTTCACTTCCTCTCTCTTCACATCGATTTACTCCTCTCTCTCTCTCTCTCTCTCTCCCTAATAGAATATAGGGTTTGGCTCCTCTCTTTGTCACATCGACTCTCTCTCTCTCTCATATCAAATTTCAATCCTTTAAATTCCATCGATCAAAAGCAAAAGCTAGATTAGACCCCTTCTCTCTTGTCTTTCCTTCATAGTTTCTCTCCTTAAGAGCCTCTCACCCCTCCTCTGTTCCTACTTCTGTCTCTTTGTCCTTCACTGAAAATTGTTCCTCCATATTTAATGTTGGGATCTCCGATGTTGAGCGCAAACCTTTATTGCTGAAAACACATCCTTTGCATTTGATGTGGGGATTCCCATCTAGTTTTGTTACCTTTGGAAGGAGTATAAGCATAGGAGGAAGAGGAGAGAGTCAAAATTATGAAGGCATAAAGAAGCTTGAAGGTTTGTTTTTGGGATTTATGGAATGATGAAACTTAAAGAACTTCAAATTTTTATGTTCTTACATTTGTAGTAATTGTTCTTGGATTTCATGTTGAAACTTGGCAAACCTAATTGTAAATTTGTAACTCTGGTGAGTGTAATTTCAATAGTTAGAGACCAAATTAAGGGCTCTTCTCTTTGGTCTATCCTTGATGATTTTTTCAGTCAATGAAAAGAATTGAAAAATTGTTTATGTTTTGCACATTGGGTCCAATTTTGAGGCCTATGCGCTTACTATTATGATTTTTTGCAATGAATACGGGTATGTATATGATGCCCTAAGTAAAAACCAATTCCAGTTTAATTAACAAGTGGCCAAAAGTTTCGGTTAACTGATTACCAGGTTTTATACCCTTCCCGGTCAGGTTCGGTTCTTGAAATAAATAATCCAGTTTATTGATCTAGTTCTTGGTTTGAGCTACAAAGATAGAAACATATATATGAAATTAAGTACAGTAAAATGGCGAATGCGCATAATAAAATGTAATAACTTACATTTGAAAATTTTAGCACCCTAATCAAGCACCAATGCATGAGACATTTTTCTTCCCTCACCCAATCTGTATAGCCGTTAAATTTCTATCCTTTTAAAAATGTTTATACATCTATGCTGTACTGAACAGCAACTTGTAACCCAAAATTTCAACCGCGTATATGAATATGGATTCGATTCCCTGTTCCAGAGACAAATTTGAGTTACTACACACACATGCATCATGAACCTCAAATATAGGAAACTCAAGCATAATAAACTGTGACCAATGGGATGATGGAAGCTTGTGGTTGCTTACCTGTTATTATTATATGTGCTATGGCTCCAATTCACTGATTCCATCAACGAACATTTCCGGATGTACTGCTGCATGTGTTACTTTAAGAGCCTTGTGCAATTTCTTGTGGTTCAACACTTCTATTTCAAGCGCAAATGTTGAACTTACTGGTTTGTGATCCGACAGCCTATTTTCTGCACGCCCATAATGAAGTTGTTTTATGCCTTTTCCCGACCATAGTATACGATCACACCTGCAAAACATTCCAGTTACCTCACTTGAGAATTACCAAATTACAAAGCAAATTATCTTCTAAAAGATACAAAAGAACTTGTCATTTGACCATTTGTTTAATATTGTATATTTACAGTGTCGCTCTCATTTTTTTGTCAGTGAGATGGTACTCACCAAGCTGGAGATCTCTTCTTCTCCCCTTCTTTACGGTTTCCACCAGCATATCTATCAGAGTCAAATTCATACTTGTAGGTTGGTGGAAAATCTATAATCCCTTCATTCCATCCATCAAAGACACGCCCACTGCGGAGTTCTTTGTTTAACTGCCACGTCACATCATGTACATACAATAATGGGATGTCATAACTCATAAAATACCAAATATCAGCCAAAATGTCATTCTATTATTGTATTTTGAACCCCAGTAGATATGATAATTAGAGAATTTCAGTTTTACCTGGTCATTGTTGAGAAGTTCATCCCACTTTTCCAGAGCAACTAGCTTCCTCACATCATCGTCAAGCATATTGATACGATAATTTAAATCCCCAAACCAGAATATTTGACTGTTCAAAGAATCAACAGAACACTAATTAAAAACATCCTTCAAATCTCGGGAGTCTAGACAATTCTGATTGCGACTCTTAATTATTCAAAAACTCAATACTTCAAAGAAAAAGCATTCTCATTCTCATTCTACCTTTCTACAGTATCATAGACAGAAAACCAGTTGGAAAGCTCACATACTGTCTCACTGTGTAAAATTATAAAACAAGACAAGATTACTGAAGCTAGAAAATATTACTAGGATTTCCTAGTTTGCAAGGAACAGGTGCATAGTTATGTTTGCCATATCCATACTGACATGTGCATTCAACAAGGTTATATATGTCCCCAACCAAAGGGAATGAAAAGATAAAGCTTCCGTGGATAGTGTAAACAGATATCTGAATGCAGAAGCAAGAAAATGCTTACTCATGAGATGAAATAGTTTGTGGTTGATCTGAATCAAAGACAGACGAAAAACGAGTCCGTTTTATAATTTCTGAAACATCAGAGTTACGCTTGTCTTCATCCTTCTGACCGGAGGCCAAATGAGAACAAACAAAGCACAGCCGTGATTGATAGAGGGACATACTAACAGAAACGGATCCCTGCATCACAAATAATGGTTCAGTTCGATGATGTAGTGAATGCAAGTATGATTTGTAACACAATGCAATGCATTCAAGAGACTGTTGCAATGTTCGCAGTAATGTGTGATCACAACAATTGGGGTCACAATGTCTTCTACATATGCATGTGTACGTCTTGAAAACATAACATTACCTTGTTTCCCATGTAGCCCATAAGTCCAACGCCAACGGGAGAGACTGTCAAATTATTTATGTGCGTCCTCAACTTCTTGCGCACCCAAACTGAAACATATATTCCCACCATCTGTTTGCTAACAATTCTAACATACCTATCACTACCTTTTGTATATCCATCATCATGGACTTCGTTTGACATTTCGGACAAAATATCACCTTCCTCTTCAGACAACCTGTCTGAGACATCAGAGAGACGACCAAGAACTTCAGGTTTCTCCTGCTGCTCCATCCACATTAAGCCCAGGTTTCCAGAACTGTGGTGCGATCTTTTCAACCCGCCATGTAGTGCAGAATCATGAGGACTAAATATTGGTGGCGTTGCTGTCAAATCAAATCCCATTCTGGCAGAACTGCTCCATACTCTCCTCAGTTTTGAACTAGTAGAGAAAACAGGAGTTGCATCTAACGAATGCTCAGGCCAGTCTAATCTACCGTCACAGTCAATACCATATATTCTCTTTAACCGCAAATTCTTAAACCCGTGTTGCTCTGAACCATGACCATCTGTGTTCCCTACATACTCATCATTCATCATATCTAATGGATGAAAATCAATCTCATCAGCCAGAACATCAGCAGCAGAAGATGTTCTTAGTACTGGTGAAGGTGGTGCACTATAGCTTTTATGTTTACTATCGGAATAGAAGGATTTGTTCAGAGTTCTCCGAATTATTGATTCCCACTTCGGAATTGGCCTATTATCCTCCGCCCCAAAAACATTCCCAGCATTCAAGGGGACTACCTCTTGGAAGCTGAAAACATAGGATATCAACCCAATATCAATATCATTGACTTGCACACACAAACTTCAAATGCCAAAAGTGCTACTGTGTCAGATTAATATTATAAAGCTGTACTTGGATCCTCAATTATTTGGATATGCTTTTAGTTGAATTGTTCCTCTAGAATGGTATCTATCCAATAAAGTGAGAGTATACTCACCCAAAAATGTATATATCAGCCGGTTCTGTAGTACAAAGCCAGTCATCAATTTCAAGATCCTCGTGTGGAACTCTTCCAGCAACATTCCAAGTGCCTATCGTGACCCTGCACAGTATAAAGTGCCTGAGTTTATTTTGACACGAACAAAAAGTATAGGCAACACAGCCTCATAGTTTAAAGCCAAACCTCACATCCTCCGTGTTTATGTATTGAGCACGCAACGTTTCTGACTTCCCTCGCCTGTGTCTCAACTGATAGCCCTTTGAAGGTGTATCTGCACCATAAAACACAACAACCAAGAATACATAACAATTAAAACTCAGACATTCAATAAGGTTATCAAGGTAAGAAGAAAGAACTATGTCTTATTAGATAATGAAAAAAATACTAAAACAGCATGGAGATACCTCAAAATTTAGCTAATTAATAAACCAAAATTTAAGTTTTATAAGAACCAATGCCACTTTTCAATACACAAATTTATGCACTCTAAAGTTGAGAAGAAAACAAAGAAAGTGACATAACATGAACTATATTAACAGAAGAAGGCACTGACAAAAGGCAAAGGAAAGGAGCTGACAAAGTAAAGACGAAATATATATGCAGAAATCACGGGAACAGAAATCAAGTATTGCCTGAAGTCCGATTTTGCCATGTGCTTGGTTTCCCTTGTGTCGTAGGAGCGAGATCTTCATCCTCCTCCATTCTCCCATCTTTAAGAGAGTAAGCTGAAAGAATTAAAGAAAATCAATAAAATAAAAGCAAGAGGTTGCATTAATCTTTGTTTGTAATCATTCAAGACGTGTACCATCATCTTCACTCCCAGCTTCAGTGTCAACCTCATCTTCACTAAAATCGTATGCCTTGGGTTTGATATTTAACCATTTCTTCATCACAATGGAAGGCCAGAAAGCCTGCAACCATATGCAGTTATTGGGACACATCACCATTATTTAGCATAGTTTTGAATTACAAAATTAGACCGAACATCCATATCAAGAACCACGATATCATACCTCTGATCGCTTGCCTCTTCTGGTCTTCATTATCACAAAGTCAGCAATCTACAGTGGCAGCCGAGAAATTTTTATATATTATACAGAATACTTTCAAGGACCAAGTTGGGAAAACAAAAGCAGAGAAGGGCAATCTTAATTTCCCAGTGTTATAGGAGATTAATACTTAAATATGAGCTTTCCTAGAGTATTAAGCAAACAAGGTTGACGGATAGGATCGTATGATGCCTAGCACGGGGAAGATTCATGCTAAGACCAAACAGAAAAAGTAAGGGTCACACTCTCACACTCAACAGACATCCACAACTTCAACTTGCAAAGTAAGGAATACTAAATGGTCCACCCCGCACGTTGCAATTATTTTATACCAGAAAGAAGAACACATAAATAAAAATTCAACAAAAATTTAAAATGTCATTTTCAGAGATAACAAACATAAGGTTCTAAAATCAAATTATGATGGTACAGCCATTTCATTCAGCAACAAGTAGCGGCCAAGATAAGTCATTGACAGAACAGTAAAAGACAACAAATTCAAAACCTATAGAATAAATGTCAAACCAAATATAACACACCAATAATCACAAAAAGTTCAACCGACACAAGAGCTGATTGGGAAGCAGGTATTGTTAAATATTCATAGTAAGGCATGCAACTCGTGGCTCATTCATGCAACAACATATTATCTACCACAAATCTAAACCTGGATCACTAGTGCAGCCTCACAACAATACACTACAGCATCAAATACATGATAATAAATTTGGGCGGAAAGTGAAATTTGTAAATTATGAAACATATCATACCTATCAAGATTTGCAGCAGTGACCCACCAATTAAAATTGAAACTTGAAACGACCCAGTCAAAGAAACAAGAGTAAATTTGAAGTTTTGGTGAAATAGATATATAACAAAATCAATTGCAAGGTAAAAGAAACTGAGGTTTGACCTTTCACGCGGTAGGGCCAAATGGGTGAAGAAAATGGTGTTCACATAGAAATGGACAATGAAAATGGGACCTGTGCTGTGCGCACTATATGTGAAGGCGGTGAGCTCTGATCGCTCATATTGTATACACAAAAAGAAACCGTGTCTTGTCTTCTCAGAAGAAAGATGGAGAATGGTTTTTTCAGTTTTCACAACAGCCACGATGGAATACGAATATCAAACAGGAAAAAACATGGAAGCCTGCCTGGACAATGACCCTTTGTTACAGGAGAAATGCTTTAACTATTTTAGGAATTATAATTAAATTGTTTTAATTTAATTTAAAAACTCAAAATTGAACCGGTTCAATTTAATTACAAAATTTAAAATTGTCGAAATTATATTGTTGTCCTCTTCTTCAACCTCTCGCCTATCTCCCTCTTCTTTGCAACCGAGCAACAGTTAGAGCCACCATTATAATTGTAGGATGTCTTCAATTATTGTCAATAAAAAAACCAAATTGATAATTGAACTAAAATTTCATCAATTTTAGTTTTAAATTTTTGTAATAATTTGAACTAGTTCAATTTTGAGTTTTTAAACCAAATTGAACCAATTCAATTATGATTCCTTAATTGAAGACATCCTACAATTATAATGGTGGCTCTACACTGTTGTTCGATTGCTATAATTTAATTTTTTGTAATTAAATTGAACCGGTTCAACTTTGAGTTTTTAAATCAAATTGAACCGGTTCAATTTTAAGTTTTTAAACCAAATTGAACCAGTTCAATTCTAATTCCTTAATTCAGTGGTATTTTAGGCATTTTATAGGTAGGTTGTCACAAAAAAATTGTCATGGTACTAAAAAAAAGAAAAAAGTAGTTAAGGTATGAAAATATTATTTTGCGATAGTTAAGTTAACAAAGTATATTATCCTTTTTTTTCTTTTTTTTCCACTTTATTATCAAACAGAAAAATAATTGTTTGGAAAAAGGAGTTTATACCTTATTAAAATTTCATTAAATTGTAATTATTAATCATAATATTTTATCGGACGAATAAAAATAAAAAATATATAATGTAGTAGTACAACTACAAAAGATTATGGAGGTCCGTTTAGCTTTTCCGATTTTTTTTATTGAGTGGGTTCCAAACCAAATAATATTTTCCATGAAAAATGAGTTCCCATCTTTAGACCACCACTGCAACTGCAAGTAGGTTTATAGTAAAATTGAGATATCAAGATGTATAAGAAGATATATATGATGAAATTTTACATTTTATAAATAATATTTAATTTAAAAATGTACACATATGCGTTGAATAATTACTGACTCGAGGGTAGTGCTCTTTTTCCATTGACCATTGCTCTTCTTTATACCGACATCGATTCCCTCTGACAGTTGAAGTCGGCTCTACCTTTTTTAGCATCTTACCAAACGACTCTGTTACAAAGAAAAAATCATCTTTTTTTATCTTTCTAAAAAGAGATAATTTCACGTAAATCTCATAGATTTTTTAAAGTCTCACATGCATATTTTGAATTACAAATACTAAGTGCGAGATCTCTTAGGTTCACTAAATGTCTACTTAATCCCACTTTATTAATTTTTTAAAAACATTATGTTAACTTTTTTTTAAAAAATGAAGAAAATGCCACTGTATTTAAAATTAAATTTTTTTTGAAAAATAACTTTCTATAATATAAATAATAAAAACTGATTTTAGTATAAAAAATTTTTAAATAAAAAAATGATGCTTCAAACCCGTTTTTTATTTTAAATATATTTTTTTATAAAATAACTTTTATAGTTTTTTTCATAAAAATAAAATTTTTCAAGAAAATTTATTTTTTAATTTTTTTAAATACAGGGGTATATTTGTCATTTATGAAAAAAGTTAATATAATTTTCAAAAAAATTAATAGAGTGTGGTTAAGTGGGATTTTAGTGAACTTAAAAGGCTTAACAGTTAACATTTGTAATTTGGAGAATGTAAGTGAGACTTTGAGAAACCTAAGGGGGATTTATGTAAAATTATCCCTTCTAAAAAATGTCAAATCTATATCTTAACCGCCGATAAAATGTCATTTACCTTTATACAATTTTAGTAAAAAGTTTTCTTCATCACACATATAGGTAGAAACTTCTTTCTATGGTACAAATTTACAAATTCATACTATTAAACGTAGATTTTTAGGTTTACAAAAACGTAGATTTTAATGTCGGATGTTTGGGACCCACTCGTTATTGTCATCAAATTAGGGGTGGTATTTTAGACCTAGAACCGAGGATAGAATCGGGACCGAATCAGAAGAAGGACCGAAGAATTAGGAATTTGATTAATGGTTTGGTTTGATTTTTAAATTGAGAGAACCATTTAATTATGATTCAGTTCTAACTCTAAAAATTTGGAACCGTCAAGTAACCGGAAAGAATCGAAACCGGTTCTTTTATCCACGTTTAACGTGTTGGTGTTGCTCTCAAATTTACGTGTCTCGCACTCTTGCTCGATCAAGTCAGAGGCAATGCCATCGTTTCTTTATATTTTACCCTATACATTATTGTTATTTATAAACACAATAATTATTATTTTACCTACAAAATTTTTAGTAATTAATTTTAAACATTTCAATTTTTGTTGGTATTTTTAATAATTACAAATTTAAAGTTTTTATCTGTAAAGTGGGATCAAAATCGTCTTATTCCGCCCATAAACCTGATAAGTCGACTAATTAAATCGACCAATTAAAAAAATTGAGAACCAACTGGTTCCAGAGGGGTAGAACTGAAAAACCGAAACAAAGAACTGGATTAAGAACCGAACGAGCCCCTTACATACTGGTTTCGGTTTTGGTTACCAAAAATTAGGAACCAGTAGGTCCGTTTTTGTTTTGTTTTGGGATCGTGCCCACCCCTAGCAGGCACAATTCTAAAATCAGACCGGACTAGTCAGAATGAAACCAAATTGGACATGTGTTCCCAATTTATGGGTACCAGACCCAGAACTGTCATACGAGAAGTGGTTCAGTTCATATTCAAATTCTCTAGTTGTACCTGGTTGAAACCAATTAGTAAATGTCACAAAAGTACAATTAGTTTTACACGTTTTGCAGCCAGATCCATCTAACTTAAAAACTTTGTTTTAAGATCAGTTAGTTTTGGTTTTGTGTCAAGTTAGACAAAATGGTTAAGTTTCAGTTAATTTTTAGTGTGAAATGACAAAAATACCCCTCATTGTCATTCAATTTTTCAAATGCATGCCCCTCACTGGTTGTCGCTTAGTTCTTGTGTTGCCTTCAAAAAATACCGCCCATCTGTCCATAGCCGTGCATCAACCCTTGTAACAAGTGTCAATCCTGAACAGATTTAAACAAACCACTGATCAGCAGCAACACAATACCATCCACGTGGATGGATTAATACAAAGCAATCAAACAAAAAGGATGTGCACACATTTAATACTAATAAATAACCAATAATAATCAAACCACTAAAGTTGATTTTGTTTCTAAAATCCACACTAAGTTTAACTTTTAATCCAACAGTGCAAAAAATGAAAGCGATCCTTAATGGACCAAAAGGTTCATTCTACAAGCTCCGAGATCATTCTCTCTATACAAAACCCAATCAAATCGGTACGTAAATTAACCAGCACTCCCACGGAATCCAGAAACGAACTCGCGCCTTGGGTCCCGAAGAGTAACATACTCGCTCTGCAACAACCACAATCAACAAGTCAAGAAAATTGAATTGCACAAAATCAAAGGAAAAGAGATGAGAGATTAGAGATTTGAGAAATGAATAGAACCTGATGATAATCTTCAGACGACAGAATCAAGGCGTCGAGAGGCGGGGAGTGAGAAGCCATTAGAGACCTCAAGGAGGAAAGAGTATCAGTCATGCCTCCGATTCAGAGTTAATTGTCGTCTTCTCAATTGAATCTCCCATCGCTCCAATTCCAGCAACAGAGAAAGAATGTGCACTCTATGCTACAGATTATGATCATAAATCAGTTGGAATATGGGATTTGAGTTATGAGGGGGTGCATTTGAAAATTTGAATATTTCACACTAAAACTAACTGAAACTTAACCATTTTGTCTAATTTGACACAAAACCAAAACTAATTGATCTTGAAACAAAGTTTTTAAGTTAGTTGTATCCGGCTGTAAAACGTGTAAAACTAACTGTACCTTTATGATATTTACACATCTTAAATTTAAGCTCGATTTAAAGGCCGAATTAGACGAGCTTGAGCTTTATGATTATCAAAAACTTTAAATTCACAATTAGAAGTAATACTAAGAAAACCAAATGTTAAGATTTAATTACACAACCCACTCAAAATATAAAGTTTGCAAACAAAATAAATAACATATTATCTGGTTTGGTTCTAAACCGATTAATCGTACTTTTTACACAAATAGAATTGAAACTGAAACGAATTGAATGGTTCTCTCAGAATCAGAATCAGAAACAAAATCGATCCATTATCTATAATTTTGAGTTTTCTATTACGGTTCGGCTCGATTCTCGATGTTGGACCGGTTTCTGGTCCAAATTGCCCACCAGTACATCAAACATAAGTAAAATTATGTTTGACTTGGCGAGCTGCGATTCAAGGACTGCATCCTGTGATGCAATCGACGACACTTCCAAGTGCAATCGACGATGGATCATTCAACTCCGCCTCCAAGCCTCCACCATCGAAGACGCCTCTGTTTCTGGCAACGCCTCCGAGCCTCTTCATCAATTCGGAGTTGCGACGCGACAGAGCCCTCAATGGCGCTCACATCACAGGATCGCTCAACACGACGATCCAGACCGTCGTCCTCATGGAGACTTTGACGGATGATATTATGGGGCGGGAGTAGAAGAAACGCAAGAAAATGCAGCGGGTGGAGAAGGCAACAGAGGTCGAGGAGGCCCTGTAGATGACTTCAGCAGGAGACACCAAAACACTAGCAACAACAGTGACTCAAACACTGCCATTCCTTGAAATTGAATACGTTCCCTAATTCCCTCCATCTGTAAAATCCTCCACATCCATTCATATTTCAAAGTCTAGTATTCAATAAATTATTATTCTGATAACACATTTTTCTTGTTTTATCAGCAAGCGTTCAATGCAAGTTAATAGCCCGGTTATGCTCGTGTTCATTGAAACCATATCTCATAGAACCAAGAGACCCTCCAGGAGCATTGGTGGTGCACCAATTCCAAACGCTCCATTGATTGAGGTCTCAGAGGCGATCTCGTATTTTCAGATATGGTTCACTGATCCTTACATTTGTAAGGTTTGTATTTCTGATATGGATAGTTTTTGAATTACAGGTTTCACACATAAATTGGCAATATGTTATTCCCCATACATACACTAGTTATATTTTCTCTATTTTTTGTATTGTTATTACCCTAGCATGGTAACAGGTTATAAGAGAAGAGAACTGAAAAGGCATGTCAAACTCGCATAATGAAGATGAGCATCAAGTTATAAGTAATGTATGCATTGGGTGGAGCGGAAAGGTTGAAGATCAGTTTCATTTTGTTTTTGACATTGGGTATAATAGTATTTCTGATACATTCAAAATGTTTGAGACTATAATTTTATTTCAGTTCACAAGGGTTTACAGTTTTTGGCTTTCTTAATAATCATCTCTTGTTGTAATCACATTGGGAAATGCAGTGAAACCCAAAATTGCACGAGTTTCTGATACACAATGTAAGATTTTGATTTGTAATGAACCTATGAAACTTAATTAGTGAAACTATGAAATTTGATTAATGAAATAGTGAAAAACTTTATTAATGAACATGAATCTATAAAATCTGATAATGGAACAAGAAACCTGACGAATTAAACCATAAAACTATGGAATATGATTAATGAAACTCGATGAATTAAACTATGAAATCTGAGTAATGAAACGATGAACCGTGGCGAATTAACCCATGAAACTATGAAATTGTTCTCGAAACAATAAAACTGAAAAACTTCCGTAAAGTTGTAAAATTGAAATCGTGATTTTTGTTTATTAAAAAATTAAAATAAATAATGTTATAAAAATAATAATATGTCCTCGTAATGATGTTAAATGACAACAATAAATACACAATTAATTAGTATTACACACTATGTCATTGATGAGTCAACAAACATCTCAACCTTCCAATTATATATCTAACAGTAAAGATTGGTTCCTAATTTTGCACCTAAACCTATGGGTTTCACTCGAATACACCCCTACGATAAAATTCTAATTAGTATTATTATTATTTATATATCATTTTAATTTTAATTTTTTGTTATTTTCATTAGGTATTCAAAGTAGTTTAGAAAAATAATTGTAATCCAACAACATCCTAATTATTATTAATTTTGTTTGTTATTATTATTTTAATTTATTAATTTAAATTTTTGGTATTATCATTAGATATTCAAATTAGTCTAAGAAAAGAATGGTAATCCAAGAAAGTCCAAATTATTATTAAATTTGTTTGTTTGTTTGTTATTATTATTTTTATTTATTAATTTGTAAACCAAAATTGTCCTTATATGTATATGGAATTACAATCAGGTACAAACATTGAGTTTTTTACAAACTGTCCAAACCCATGGAGGACAGTGGAACTTTTGCGCTGGAGATGGAATGTTTGGGTTTAGGTGGAACTTTTACGCTGAGGGTGGAACTTTTGCGACCCATAAAGTCACTACGGGCCAGCCTTCCTGGACACGTATCGCGCGCTGGGAGAACGTGCGCGCAGATTTCCATAAAGCAACGCTTGTGATTGAGTTTGAACGGTTTGTAAAAGTGCTTGGGTTTATAGTGGAAAGCGCCCCTATGTATATGTGTATATATATTGGGATACACTCCAGTACAAACCATCCCAAACGTCCAAACTGTCCAAACTCGCTGGCAGTCGCTCATCTCGCGAGATTAAAACACAGCGCGACACGTGGCAGAGCGCGCGCTCTAATTAAGTAAGTGGCAGTCCTGTATTTTTGCACGCTCGCGCAATACTAGTGTATGGAACTTTTGCACCTGTCGTGAAACTTTTGCTGGGCAGTGGAACTTTTGCGTTTTTAATAGAATAATTTTGTTATTTAGGTTTTCGTGATAGTGTTCAATGATTTCGAGATCAATTTTTTAATTACAATTTCAATTTTTGAGGATTCATATTTAAAATTTGTAGTGGAACTTTTGCGTTTTTCATAAAATAATTTTGTTATTTTCGTTTTCGCGATAGTGTTTAATGTTTTCAAGATCAATTTTT
>JAYMTP010002069.1:0-21121 GCA_036897365.1 Geranium brycei
TGAAAAACGTGCTAGAGTCTGGTTTGCAACTATTGAAAGACATTCCACTGAAGACTACTTGTGCGTGAAAGGCTCGTGGCCAGCTGCATTCAGAACTCTTTACGGTGATCATGAAAGATATGAAACCACATACTTCAAGCCATTCCTCGGATATTATTTCACTGGTGATGGCTGTAACAGGTAAAAGATATTACTGATAACTCAGTTTTTCATCACCTTGATATATAACATGGCTCCAACATGAAAATGAGAGGTCAAAATTACATTATTCTGCAGTATGCAGTTTTTTCTCGATTCTTTTTGAGGAAATGAAGGTTTGGTGAAGTTGGTGCTCCATTTTCTCTTAATGGGCTCGTATCTTCTCGTGTACTAACCTACTAGCTGCCTCAAAATAAGCGTTGTGTTTGATTTCCTGCAAAATCTAAAAATTAATGGAATTAGTGATCCACTTTCTTCGCATATCTTAATATCATTTATGTTGGAAAAAGGCTTGCAAAAGCATAGGCATATGCCCTCCATGAGTCCCACGTTGGTGGATGTAGAGATAATTAAAGGGTATATATTGGTTTGTATTCCACTCTTCTTTGAGTTAAGGTAATGAATTTTTTTGGTGAACAATTAGGGCTTGCACTCTTGCATCGCGAAGACAAACTGATACACCTATGCTTTTTGCAAGCCTTTTCCCAACATCCCAGACCTGCTATTTTTGGACTTAAAAAAATCTTATCCCTTCAGTAGGATTTGGGTACTCCATATGGAGAGATCATTTCCTTAAACTACTAATGTTCATGTTTCAGGGACAAGGATGGATACTACTGGCTTACCGGACGAGTAGATGATGTCATCAACGTTAGGTATGTCTGTAACAAGTTTATCACCTCCCCGTCATCCAATTCCCTTATGCACAAGTAACAGAGACCCGTTACACACTCGACTAGGGTAGCTTTGAGCGGTCCAGACAAGCACTGCCTAGTAAAATGTCTAGTTATTGAATTCTAGTGGGTCCTCTTGAAGGCAAGGGTGAGAATAAGTGTAGATTATGAATCTCTGATGATAAAAAAAAAACAGAAGTAAACATAGATCTGTTACATCATAAATTCCCTTACAATTTTCGCAGTGGGCATCACATAACCATCATTCAATTCCTTTATGCACAAGTAACATAGATCTGTTACACACCCACTAGGGTAGTTTGACTGGCACTGCCTGGTAAGAGGTCTAGTTACTGAATTGTAGTGGACCCTCTGCTTGGAGGTATGGGTGAGAATAAGGGTAGATTTGGAAACACAAAAAAAACAAACATAGATCTGTTACATCATTAATTTCCTTACAACTTATGCAGTGGGCATCGGATCGGCACAGCAGAAGTGGAGTCAGCGTTAGTCTCCCAACCCCAATGCGCTGAAGCAGCTGTAGTAGGCGTCGAGCATGAGGTACTGTCATGTGATTTTGTTACACGGAAAGGGAAAATACGTAATTGTTTCCGCATTAGATCTTTCTCGTTATAACCACAGACATTTTTGTGGCAACAGGTGAAAGGACAGGGGATTTATGCATTTGTGACTCTGGTGGATGGTGTTCTTTACAGCGAGGAACTCCGGAGAAGCCTTGTGCTTGCTGTGAGAAATCAGGTTTGTGGCAACAAACTTAAATAGAGTTCAATATTTGATAATTATGCTCTTGACAATATGTTTTTAGTTCTAGTTCTCACCTCTCATACGGACTTTGTCTGAATATTAGGAAGAAATAATTGCAATAATTGGTTCCTAAAATTTGAAATTCGTTACATTTTAGTCCACGTAGCATAATTTTATCTTCATAACTTATCTGTTTTGTTTTCTAATAAGGTATTATGCCTGGATTTATGTACAAATCTACAGCCCATCCCTTACTCATACATTTAAATAGGTTCAGTAAATTTTATATGGGAGCATTTGGTATAGCTCATCCCTTACTCATAAATTTAACTAGGTTCAGTAAATTCCCCCCATAGGAGCATTTGGTAATAGATCATCCCTTACTCCTAGATTTAACTGGGTTCAGTAAATTTCAGATAGGAGCATTTGGTATACATCATCCCTTACTCGTAGATTTAACTAGGTTCAGTAAATTTCAGATAGGAGCATTTGCGGCGCCGGACAGGATACAGTTGGCACCTGGGCTTCCGTAAACACGGAGCAGGAAGATAATGAGGAGGATTCTGAGGAAGATCGCGGCGAGGCAATTCGATGAGCTCGGAGACACCAGCACTCTTGCAGATCCGACCGTTGTGGATCAACTCATTGCCCTTGCTTGCAGCTGAAGCTACTCGTTATAGATGACCAGTTTATGAAGGAAAATAATGAAACTGAAAGGTTTGTTTTGATTAGGATAAGAGTTGTATATAAAAGTTGGGTTGTGATTTCTACGGCTATGCTTGTGAGTTGGAATAAATGAGGTAAGAATTTAGGTTTGTAATTTAGTGTACGATAATAAATAAAGTTAAGTTAAGGTTCTAAATAAATATTGGACTCGTCTTTGTAATTTCTGTTATGATTTCAACTACTCTACAGATTAACAAAATCTTATGACACGACTGAGAATAAATATGCTTGTTTCATATTTAAGTTTGGTGTTAAATTTTGTATTATTGGAGTATATTGATGTAATGAAAGTGAGGGGTCTATAGCAATAACAGAGCGTATCGAATAATTAACTTGTTTGCTTTGCAGAGTTTCACAAAACCTTTCCTCTTTGACTTCAATTATATGTGTAACCGACTTGTAAACCTTAGTATGACTACCCTTAATGGCTCTCCACATATTTCATTATCAAGAAGTGTATCCACAACTTCTTGTATCAATCTCTTAAGACATTATCATGTCCTCTGGCGATGACTGTTCGATTACAGAAATTTGTCCTGTAATTCAGACAATAAATTTGATTCACAAATTTCTGATGTCGAGCGTGAATCTCTTCTTCTTCTTTTTCTCATCGCCGAGAAGGGGTTTTCAAAAGGATTTTGTTGGTGTTCAACCCCCCCCGCCCACCCCCCCTGCGCAGTGGTGATTTTTCAAAATGTTTTGTTGTTGAACCCCCCCCCCCCCCCCCCCCCCCTTAATATGCCTCAAGCTTGAAACAAATATAGCACATGCAAGAAAATAGAGTGAAATCAAAAACGGAAACCAAGAAAATAAACGAGTTGAGGCGTCGGGACGATGCTCTCCTAAACGTAATGATTCATGGCGACTTTCCGGTTGGAACAAAAGAAAGTCATGAAGCAAATATAGAGCATATGACGATTACCAAAACGAACAATTTACTTAAAATCTAAGTCAATAGTCTCCTTAGACATTTGATACCATATTAATTATTGAAAAGATCTTATATCAACTAATCTTGAATCACAATCACAACACAACCACTAAAACCATTCATTTATTTCAAAAAAGAAGTCCAAAACTAGTACAATTTCACATCCACACACTAGCAACAAAAACACTTAAGAAACAGCTCTTGGCACCAAATCCCAATCCTAGTAAAAAAATTGTCATCGTCAAAATCAAACGACCCAAGAAAAGCCCCCATCCCAAAATCAGCATCAAGCACATTCAAAACCTTGCCCTGTAGCCTCTGATCAAACACACCGGGCCGGCCCAGCTCGGCCTTGAAATCGGTCGAACCGGCCAGGACCAGACCGGACACGTTGGGCTGATCGGTGGCCGGGTCAATGAAGAATTGGGTGGCCAAATCCGAAGTCTTGTTAACATAATAATCTTCAGGCTTCTCTTTTTGAAGATTGATAGTGAATCTGTGAAGGAGCTCTTTGGTGTTTCCACTTAATGTCCCAAAGAGAGCGACATTGTTATTTATGAAGATGAAACCTAACTTATCATCACTCATTGTTGTTTGTAGCTGCTAGAAAAAAACAACCGTAACTCGCTCTTTTTATTTATCAGAAGTTGTATGAAACTATTTTGAAATTAAAGGCTCTTAAATAGTTTTCCAGCACAACCCTATTCTAATTATAAAAGGCAAGCCTAATTAGAATTAGATAATAATATCAACCTGAACAGAAAATTAAACCTTCACATGATTAGAAAATGAAGTAACGGCTAAAATTTAATTTTATGCCACCGTAGAAACTTATCTATCATATACTTACTTTCGTCACTACGTTTAAAAAAGATGTCAAAAATCCCCGAAATTTGACGTGATTCGGTATTCCCGATTCATGGGGTATGGAACGAGATCACTAAATCCACCTGCTGTCAAAAGTTTTCGAACTCGACAGAAACCTAGTATCCCATAACCAACAGGGCATGAGACGAGATCCATGTACCCAGCCGTTGTTGTCATCCATGAGTTCCCGATTAATTCTTTAATCCAATTTATTTTTCGATTAATCCCTAGAAAGCTCTCTCCAATCAACTAACATCTTTTAGATAATTACAACTCTGCAGACGGGATCACTAGACCCACCCGTTGTTTTCATCCATGCATTTCACGGATCTAGGTCAATGTAATCTTGCTATTGGGCCCACCAAACGCTATGCACTAATATCACCAATAGGGTCGCGGAGAAGTAACCGGAGATAAAAATTATGAATTAATCAAACTAGTCGAGAAATAATAATTGGCTAACCAAAAATTAAGTGGGCTATGAGATTTTTAAGGGACTGAGATTTCTTGTTAAACCATATAAAACTCTCCTTTCCAAAAGAAAAGGGCACATACAAACTCTCCTTGTCATGCATGCACTTGACAACAAAAAAAAAGAAGCAAGCCTCAAATAAAAAGAACTAAAAGCCAAAAGACTTCTAACAGCAAGAACCAAGCAATTTCAATCAGTAGTTGAGACTATAAAAAAATATCAATAATTACAAATATTTTCCAGGAAACTCCACATTTTTCACCTCCCTCTCCCTAAGAATGTGCCAAATAAATCCTGTAAACCTGGCAAAAATTGGGGATATGCATTAACTGTACAAATAAGATTAGACTGCAGAAGAATAAATGAGGCTGTGGCAATCAATGGGCATCGCTCCAATCACAGGCCTCGAGATCTCCACCAAACACGCGATCAAGCCATCGATTTACAGCAAATGCCACACTTGTTGTCAGCGACAAGGTCCGGTTCGCTCTTGCCACTGCCTGGCCAGACCAGCTGGATACGCCATGCGATGAGACGTGGAGTTTCTTTCATGTCAGGTTTGGGATGTTGCGGTGGCTATCGGCGAATTCTCTGACTAAACGCTTCAAAACTCGTCCGCCTTTCCCTTGCATGTGCCCGTATTGGCCTTTCAAGCCATTGCAGCTCTTGCTCTCGAGATATTCCGAGGCCGCGCCTAAAAGGGCCTTCAACCAAACTGGCACTAACGTTTCGGCCTCCCCTGGCTTGAGATACTCGACTGGAAGCGCTTGCACCTGCTTATATGATTTATACATGTATCAAATAAATTATGCTTGAATAAACAGCACTCTTTCGTAATTAAAAAATAATAATCCTCCGTAATAATGAAGAGGATGTTTAAATATCTACATAAGCGTCCTGATAGGATAAAATCAATTAAAAACTACCAAACCAAGACCTACAAGTTACCTACCCAGATGGAGCTAAACTGACGAAACAATCCCGATCAAAAGATCATTAGGAAGTACTTGACCTTGGGTTAGGGGTAGTATTGGCAGAACCAGAGGCCTCAGTTGAACACCGACTAGATTTGAAGTTATCCAACATGGCTTGTTAAAACCAAACAGGTCTAAAACCAGTGTTCTAACGCTAGGCGCTAGTCGGGCGGAGAGGTCCTTATGGGGACTAATCAGGGATTAATCGGAAAATAAATCGTATTGAAGGATTAATCAGGAATTATAGAGTATTAATCAGACAAGGAAGAAATTTTTAGAACTGTCTCAAACAGATGGGTTGAACTTAATTTTTCCATTTCCAAGCTTTGAAATATATGTCAATGGCAATATATGCATACATAAATCCATGTGTGTGTGTGTGTGTGTGTGTGAGAGAGAGAGAGAGAGAGAGAGAGACCGCTGACTGTAGCCATCCATGCAACGATTCCCAACAAAGAACGGCCTTCCAGTTTGTTCTCTCACTTAAACAGCAAATGGCGGCCAATTGTTGCAAAATGGTAGCGCACTTATGAACCTATTAACAAAGATAAACTATTAAATAACGTACTCGATATGCTCATCAAGCGTTTAGTCACAAATTAAAGATGATGGATTGAGATTTTTTATCTTTTTAAATTACTATTATAAAAGAAACTCCATTTTTTACTTCCTGTCCCCATACATAAAGTTATAAGATTAGGGATTTTGTATTTACCCGGGACATTGCGGATATGCCAAGCAAAGCATACACCACATTTGATACGAGCCCCTCACCGCTATGAGATATGACCTGAATAATTGTTGCGGAAAATGATCCTTCCAAGATACAATTCATGCATTCCAACAAAGAAGACAGACCTGCCTCCAAGAAACCTATAGGCCTCGGAACAAAATAAAACAAATATGATCAAACCTGGATCGGAATAAAATCAACCCAAAATCTGTGTGAGACATGACGGAGACAAACAGAATTAAATGTCAAACAAACGAATATTGTTTTCTCAAAATTGATATGCATGATCCGAAAAACTACACAGACTACAGAAATCAGCGGAGGAAGCGTCGTGCTTACATGACAAATACGACATTGCGGCTAGTGCAGCCCCGCGATGCATAGCCGTGCAGCATATCGCAGCTTTTTGGAAGGAAACTTCAAGAAGTGAACCAAATGCAGCAAGTAATTCCTGGGGTACATCACATAATAATAATAATATCAAACGAAATGTTCATAAAAAGATTCTTTTATTAGGAGTTAAGGGAATCCACAGAGAAAGATATTAAATGTATAATAAACCTTGTGACAGCCAAGAACAAACATGGATGCAAAATTTGTATAGGCCTCCACGAGATCAGGTTCTTGGTCACAAATGTATGAAGAATTAAGAGCCATTACAGATGCAGCGTGGGTAAATCTCTCAAATGTGGTGACAAGCAGAGGTCCATACTCCTCTCTGTGACCAAACTCTTCAACAACAATAGAAGCTGGCAATTTTTCCCCAACCAAAAACAATGCATATATAAGAAGATAAATTGTGGTGTAGTCCCTCATATAGCCTTGAGAAAAAAGATACAATTTAACAACTTAGTCTCTTCAAATTAATAGCCAACCTGTTCTAATGTAGCATTCATGACTTTGGAATGACAGAAAATTTGTGGATAGACAGTCGAGTACTTTGGGCAGTAGTGGTACAAAGTGCTCGCCTGAAAGATGTTTGGATTTGCTGTTAGAGAACTCCAAACAATAGATCAAGTACATCACAACACCAAATTGAACAAGAAAGAAAGGAATGAGGGAAGCAAAGCATTGATACCTGAGGACTGAATTGCTTGTGTAAGAGCCCGGCAAGCAGAAGTAGATAAACTACCACTCTCCATATGCTGAGACCTAAACAGTTTTTCGAGCATAGGCCAAAATACAGACAACAAGGCAAGTATGGGATCATCTCCATCAGGGCCGGTCGACATAGGTGTTGCAAGATGACTGAATACAGTCCCCATCCTGAAATTTTATGAAAAAATAGATATTATAGTGGAGAAATGCAAGTACTCTGAATCTGATGAGTGGTTAACAAATGCTACGTGAAAAGGAAAATATCCAGAGCAGGGAAACACGAGATACTGGTTATTTTGCAAGTCTCTTTTCATGAGGGGTCCATAAGTAAAGAATGTTGTTGAATACTCCTTCCGTTCCAAAATATGTGCCAAATTCCCTTTTGAGGGGAAGTGAATTATGCATGTTCAAGTTAATCATTACCACATAACTGTGTTAGCAAGTGGAGTACACGGGGACATGGTGAGAAGATGGAGTATATGTTCCAGTAGTTCTCGATTTTTTCCAAAAAAGCAAACATTTATTTTGGAATAGAGGGGAGTATAAGAAGCAGACTATGAAAATGTTTATTTATCATCCTCTAAAATGATCGATGTGGATAAAAAATATGTATTTAAAGTTAAACATCAAAAATCAAATCCTCATCCGTGATAAAGGCATTCCAACATTACCAATCTCTAAAAAAACCAGCAGATATCCAACTCGGAGACAATAGCATACCTGTACAGCCCTTTCACTGCAGAGTTCAAAATTTGAGTATACAAAGCTGGATTCTGCCTTAAAGACTGGTAGTTATCTTCATCAATCTGAAAGAATATTAAGCTGGTAATTGCAGTTCAAAATTAATCAATAACTATTAACCGTTGAAATTAAGTCATAGTTGAACTTTTCAAGATTCAGTAAACAACAGTGTTCCAACCACCTATACGCTAACTCATAGAAGACAGGGCAACTATAAATGATAAAGCAATTATACATGCACCGGTGAATGGCCTAATTGTGCACACGTATGTGACAGGATACTTTGCACCAGTTTGTGAGTTCTTGATGTGGAACTTTCGTTAAACAAACCGCATTGGATTAGTAGCCCCTTCATACCCACTATGTGCATGCCACTAGGTGTCCTTTCATTTTAATGTTTCGTACGTGTGACAAGCAGTGGTAAACTACTTATTCAGATTGTTGTGATCTGTTGATTAAGGAAAGCGTCTGATGTATGATTCCTGTTAGGATATAAAATAATGCAAACTAATAGTATTAAACAGTCTAGTCTACAGATGAAGCAGCTCTCGGTGACGAAAACCTTGATATTTGGATGGGTGTGAGTAGACTACCTAATCTGATGGTTAGTTTGCACTGTTGCCAATAGAATCCCATTCATACAGACGGACTTGGAGAGTATATAGCAAGGTCAAAGAAAACTTGTAAATCTTTAAACTGCTCTCAGATTAATTAAACCAAAGTGCACGAACAAATCATCACCAAAACAACATTTTGAACCTTTGGAACATGAAAAGTCATTCTCTATTCAATGTCATAGTGTGAGCATGAGGCAACAAAAACATTAAAAGAGATCATGCAGCTCAAAAAGAAGTACTTACAAGTTTCCCTATAGCTCCATAACTTGAGGAAAGCAATTTACCAAACAAGTTGTTCTTTATCTCTTTACTAGGAACAACACTAAGGATAAGTGTAATTGCGCTAACAATTTCTTCCTCATCTTCCAAAGATAAATGTCTTTCATCCAGACCCTACGATGTCAAATAATGTTATGGTTGAAATTAGTTTATTTAGAGGCTTGGAAAAGATATTGAGAATGTAAATATTATAATTATATTCACAAGTTTTTATTTTGGGTAACAAAATAATGTACTCGGGTAACATGGTCTTCATACAAACATAGAATTTGTTGAACATTTTATATGTTCAATAGTATCCAAAACAAGAGACTTAAACCAACTATGCTGAATTCCTCAAAGATTTTACCAAAACAGAGCCTTAGTGAATCATACAGTAAATCTCGATCCTGATCATTAAAAAGTAACTTACCTCTCCTATCCACATTAAAATTTCTAAGTTTGAAGGTTCGCAGATTAGAGCAGAAGCATCTTCGCAGAATTTATGCAACGCAGAAGCGCAAGCATTCGAGGAAAGAGGTTCTGAAACCCCTGCAGCAAGAAATAATCTGAAAATAGAAAATTGTCAAAGATGTAATGAAATATGCTGTTAAAAGTAATAGTAGATGATGCAAATAGGATGGTCCTTACAGTACGGGCCTCGCGTTAGTCTGATACGCAGATATCCACTTGGAATAGGAACCAACAACATCTGCAAGAGATCTATACACCTGCAATAGAGATATATTTGAAACATAACTCTTATGAGTAAAACCCAGAAGCCAAGAACTATAAGAAAATGTTGTAATACACACATAACACATACAGAATAATGTATCTATGCATGTATCATGTAATATGTATGCATGTGAATAATGATAGGAATAGTGGGCATATTCAACATACTAGGCACATGAATCCCTTATGTTCATCACGAGTTGAAGTGGACAATACTGTCACCAGTTGCATGATCACCGAAAAATCAAATGTCTGGGCCTCCTGCAGAACTACTTCTGCAACCTGGAACATGAAACTTCCAGTTTCAGTTTGTAATGATTGATTGAACAAATAAACTCACAAACAATCATGTTAACCATGTACTAAAAGAGAAAAAACGAAGGTTAGGATATTAAACCATGAACATCAAAAATAATAATACAAGAAAGATAAAGAAATATATACTTGCCCCTCTTTAAAAGAGTATTAATCTGAACACCTTATTTCAAAACTTCTGCCATGTTCTGAACTCTTACTAATATTCTCTGTTATTTTAATTTCGGCATTCACCATTTAAAGTTTTTGGGATTAAATACATTCCTGGAACTTTATTTCTCTCATTCTGCCTATTAACAATCATGCAAAGTATTTGATTAATATATGGATGCTAAGATTCTTTTATGTTTTCCAATCAACTATTAATATACCAACACTTGTAGAGCCAAGTGGTAAGGAGCTCGGACCCCATTAAGCAAGGTCTTGAGTTCAAGTCTTGTGAATGGAAAAAAATTGGCACTGTAGGAGCCTTAACCCCAAATGGGTCACCCAGTTCAACTAAGATTACAGTAGACCACTGGATTATTTAGCATAATGTAGACGCAAGAACAGGCCCCAAAGAAAGAAGACTGAATTAGCTGTTTAGTTGAACTCACCACATTAAGAGCAAACAATTTGGTCTCCACTTCCTTCCAAGGGATTGGTGTGTTCGCAGATGCCCAACCACCAAAAAAGAGCTACAAAAAATAGAGAAAAAACAGCACGAACATCACAAACCTACCAAGTTATAACCAACATATAATATGGCCATAGAAAAGATATAAAAGGTTGATTCGTAGACACTACACAGTAAGAATACCATCATAAAAGAACACCGCACATCTCGGACTGTATCCCCTCAGCATAATGAAACATAAATGGGGATCAATATACTCACCCAACATCTAAATGTGCATAAAAAATTACCACTGACCACATCTAGTCTAAGGCATAACTCAACAAAATAAGGTGGGATTGTGCATATGTCTATTACAGAAGCATGCACAAGTCTACTCTCTAAAACTATAAGGATTAAATATGCAGAGGCATCAAAAGATTAGCCAAGACACGCTCAATTTATCAAGCACATTATCTCAAGCAAATATACATGCGTTTGTTCATGTCTTACAGTAAAAAAGATAAGCACCTTTTGTACAAATGTAACTGGTCTTAAAAGATGACAAATATCCATCAGAAGTTCTACAAGATTCATCCTGAATTGTACAAGACCGTCAGGTAGATCAAGTGCTCCACTGTCATCATTAAATGTAGAATCATCCACCTGTTAAAACACAGTTGCAGCATATTTATAGAGTTTATTAATAAAACCAACATGTAAAAGTATAAGACTCATCACTTTCGCCAGCAAAAGGTCTTACTGTTGCCTTCCTATCAATGTTTCATTTCTCATTTCTCAACTATCAATCTCTTTCTAAATGTTACCACAACAGATCTGCATAACCCCAATTGTAAACTACAATTATGAAGCAAGAGACCAACTAGTACTCAATGAATTAAAGTAACAGACAAATCATATGTTTTTCCATAATGGATCATCTCCATAAAAAAGGTACTCTAATAAAACAAAACTACTCATAAAAACTCAATATGGAACAAGGTGAAAAGGATAAGTATAAACCTGAGCACGCAGCAAGAGAGCATCAACTAATGCTAAAAATACAGGAAAAAACACTTCTTCCACATGCTTCCTATTTGCAGTTTCTGTGTCCATGCTAAGAATATAGCCAGAAAGACCAGACCTAAAGGATAAGATTAAACAACTGTCACAGTTAATCTACTTTGAATTGATCTAATACACGTGTATTTTGGCCAAATGCCACCAGATATGCTGCTTGGAAGTTCAATTTTGATACCAATAAACTATAATCTCATCAGAAAACACTTGCAAGTTAAAAAAACACCAAGGAAATGAGTTAAAGCCGGTTTTGGTCAAAAACATCTTATTTCCACTAGAACCTATAATATAGCTGAAGAAACAATTCTGCATAGAAATAAATAAATGTAAATAGGAGTACCAAAGCTGCAAAGTGGAATCTGCAATCTCCCAATCTTCACTTGGAAATGCCACGCAGCTGTCAATATATATATATTAGTTCAAACTCAGTATGAATACCAACAAAAAAAAAGAGGCAGCAGATGGGATGATATAATGATAACTTAGGCAACTCGGATGGAACATGTAGAAGAGTGTGTTGAGTTCCAAAAAAACATGTAGCAAAAGATGGTCATGTAATCTTAATGATTAAACTGATTTCTCATGTATAGATAAGAAAACAGTGTTCTAAAAAAATGCAAGGCGCTAGTCAGGGGAGAAATCCTTTGGGGATTAATCGGGAATTATTCAGATCAGTAAGTAATGGGAGAATAACAGGGGATTGGTCTGACTAGGCGGGGATTTTTAGAGCGCTAAAAAAAGTTTAAAGTTCAGAAAGTTAATGTTTGAGATATACCTGAGGAGAGCATCAGCCAGGGCAAGTGATTCTGCATTAGAATCTACGATCAAAGATGGGGCCTAGTACACAGTAAACAACTAGTGAAATTTAAGGAGAGAAAAGAAACATGAGGTGGTGCAGAAGGCATGAGCATAAAATGTATTGTTGTGTCTCTGCATAGCTCATGTTGCCAATTGTAACATAAGCTTATGTTTATATACATGGTACTGTAAATTTCAAACCTTCCAAAAGCAATTCAAAGTTGCAAAAGAAGAAAACCAACTACTTACCGCCTGACCAATTTCAGACAATAACAGCGCTAGACCACCAATTACTTTCTCGTCTCCGTTAGTAAGAGCTGGAAGAAGTAGTGCTTCTTTAAGAAAATGCACTCTGCATAACAATATCTGGGGTATCCCCTACAAAAGAAAAGATAATTGAAAACTCAATAATTATATTACCTAAACCTGGCATTGCAATTTAATTCTTTACATTTAATTAACTGCAAGCTGCAGGACCCATTCCTAGCACCAATAAATTATACATTACCACACAAGTCACATGTGTATATATTTGTACACTCGAACATAAGTGGATGGAGCTATCTAAAATGTCTGAAAGCATACATCCCCATAGCCAAAGGGGATTCAAGAAAAGAAAATTTGAATATTTTAAGGGGAATGGCCATGTAAAATTATTTAAGAACTAAATAGGGGGAATGGCCATGATATTGCAAGAATATACCTCGTGACGACCAACAAGCTCAACAAGAACTTCAATGGCCATGTCAAATGAAGACGGAACCTGTATCCAACAATAAAAATATATAATGGGTATGCTATTCTTATTAATCTAGAGTACATCATCAAATTAACCAGTATAATAAAAAACAATTACCTGCAAGGAATTAAATACAAAATTAAGAAGAGGATGTGCTGGCAATGACCCATGGGGAATCTCAGAAAAGCACCCCGCTCGAACCTGAAATAAATAAAAAATGTGTCAAAACAAGAATGTCAATGTTGCATCATCTGTTTTTCATGTAGAACGACAAACATGAAAAATTTATCCAGACAAATGATCTTTAGACCGTACAAATTTAAAACAACTAAACTACTTCATTGAGCTGAGATAGGAATGCTTGATAATATTGTAATGTAATCATAACATATTGAGCCTTAAATACTTTTTTTTACATTCTTACCCAACTAAGTAAGCAACGCAGAATTTTCCTGTTCTTGTCATGTAGCTGTACACCTCCATCAAACCTTTTCTCAGATTGTTGCATGAGGAACTCAAGAACAATAGAAGTATGCGAAAGAAGCTGCTTTGAGCAATAGAAAATGTGACATGAGAAAAGGATTGATGCAGAACCGAAAAAGTAGAGTAAAACAAGAGGCATAGGTTCACATGAAGAAAATAAAGTTCTTAAACCTCTTGGCCATACTGGCTTCTGCAGGATGAAGTGATTTTACTATCAGTAATTTGACTGTCAACGACTTCTTCTGGCAATACAGTGAGCATCTCCAGAACAGCAACATTCCCATCATCCTGGCTCTGCAGATTCTGGAGACTGTAAAAGAGTTGCTCTATAGGTTTTCTATGCTCAACAGCACGAAGTATAAGGGCGGAAAGTGCAAGGCAGATTTGCGTTAAGAGCTGTCAAAGAGATAAAATAAAATTCGTCATAAGTTGCTCTAACGCATATCTAATACGGCAAAACAACATGTGTGTATTAATGAAGCACCTGAGGAGGGCCAGAACTATATTTTTTGGCAGCCGCTAGTAGAGCATTCAGCAAAGCGTCTTTGGCCGCTAATTGTAAATAATATCCTTCATTTTGAATCTGCAATATAATTGAACACAGAATGTGTTGAACATGACAGTAAACGATCATTTAAAACTATAGGTATGATATCTTATATCCCCAATTGCTAAGGAAAAATATTCACCTAACATACACTGTATTTGATATAAAATATTAAAGTGCAGTTTCTAATCATTAATTCAATTGTAAATGGTAATGGCTGATGAGTATATACTATGTTCAAGTACATGATAAAATATGTGGTTGTAAATTGAAGGCCGGAATTATTTTTGTTTTCGGGTTAATAGAGTGACATCATCCATGCCTGGAAAGGCTGCCCTTTAACCACCTTACCTTCATAACACGTTAAGATACCAGCATGAATATTGACCACTCACCGCATATAGAGAATGACATATTCTCCATACACCACCAGCATAAAAATGGGAAAACTAAACAGAAATTCATAATATTATGGCTACTTCTATGCTCATCAAATAGCCACAATAATGTTCTTTAAAATGCTCCCTTGAAATTGCATGAATTTAAAAAAACTCAGCTTCCCCGCTTTTCTCAATTCTCTCCACTACAATATAATTGCACTTCCTATGTGTCCCCTGGTAAAATACCAATGTGAAGAACAGATACATTGTGAATTATCAACTATTTAACATTTGCAGCAAAAAATTTCACATTTTCACAAAAAATCATTCCAATTTGTGCGTAAGATTACAAGATACATCTTTCAACTCCTACAACAAATTCACACTCAGTGAGAAGCAAAAAAACAAGCTCTAACACAATCCGCAACCCAACAACGGTTCCACTTCAATCAATAAACCCTAAAACACGCTCACAGACCATTGCCAACAAACAGCTAAAAACCAGCAATGAACAAAGACATTGTGAACTATCAACTATTTAACATTTGCAGCAAAAAAATACACATTTTCACAAAAAAAATTCCAATTTGTGCGTAAGATTACAAAATGATATATTTTTTAACTCCTGCAACAAATTCACACTCATTGAGAAGCAAAAAAACAAGCTCTAACATAATCCGCAACCCAACAACAGTCCCACTTCAATCAATAAACCCTAAAACACAAGCACAGGTCATTGCCAACAAACAGCTAAAAACAGCAACGAACAAAGACATCGTGGATCATCAACTATTTAACAGCTGCAGCAAAAAATTACACATTTTCACAAAAAATAATTCCAATTTGTGCTCAAGATTCAAAAACACCGTATTTTTTAACTCCGGCAACAAATTCACATTCAGTGAGAAGCAAAAACAAGCTCTAACACTCCCACTTGAATCAATAAACCTTCAATCACACGCATAGATCATCTCCAATGCCAATAAGCAACTAAAAACCAGCTAACGAAAAACGAAACCAAATCGAAATGCACTGAAGCCAGAGAAAATAGAAAAAATCAAATGTGTGCTCAAGATTACAAAAACACTGTATTTTTCAACTCCCGCAACAAATTCACACTCAGTGAGGAGCAAAAACAAGCTCTAACACTCCCACTTGAATCAATAAACCATAAATCACGCGCATGGATCATCCCCAACGCCAACAAGCAGCTAAAAACCAGCTAACGAAAACCGAAACCAAACCGAAACGCATTGAAGCGAGAGAAAATCAAAGCAGAGAAACGACCTTTCGCTTGAGAATCTGAGCGGCGAAGAACTCGACCTCGAAATCGGAGGCGAAGGAGTGGTGGCGGCGGAGGTGATCGGAGGTGAGAATGGCGGTGGCGACCTCCCATGCGGCGTCGGTCTGCTGGAACTGGACCAGCCACTGATTCGCTGCGACGCGGTTGCACGATTGGAGATCGTGATTCAGGACGTGAACGGCCTGAGCCACCTTGATTTGCAGCTCCATATCGGACGGATTCGAGAAAATTAAATTAAATTTTCTAAAAAAACAATCATCATCGAGTGAGTGTGTGTGTGTGTGTGAGTGAGTATGGGAGCGACGGTTGGATATTGAAATTTTTGGCTCCTCCGTGGATTTGCGATGAGGTGTTGGAGCTGGGGAGGGGGGGTTGGGGTTTGATCGGACGGCTGTGGTTGCTCGTTTGGTATGGGTTATGATTGGGGTGCTTTGCTTTGGTTGGATCTTGAAGTGAAGACACGGACATGTTTCTATTGGGCCAGTTCTGATGGGACTGGGATTGTTTTTTTTTTCTTTTCATTTTTATATATTTTTCTCGGTTTTTATCTTTTTCTACTTTCTTTTGAAAAAAAAGTACAGTAACTAATTGTTTTTTTTGAAGAGCTAAAATATAATATTTTCCATATTTTAAATATATAGCTAGGGGTGTCTATTTTAAACTAAAAATCGATAACAAACTAAGAACCAGGCCGAACCAAAATTAGAAAATCAAAAATCATGAATTATGGTTATGTTATGGTTTTACTTTTAAGTGAATCATAAAATTTTGGTTTGGATACAATTCATATAATAAAAATTGTTAGTTAACCAGATAAACCGAACTGGAATTCTACTTACCACGTGTCGCATCCAAAATCATCCACGTAATATGAATAGACTCTTTTTTATCCTCGCAAACGACATAGTTTAACTTCACACAAATATTTCTATCTAAATTTCGATTTCGTTGTGGGTTTTTTGTCATTTAAAGTTAATGTTTATATATATTCTTAATTATTATCATTAGTTTGAATAGATAAAAAAATTTGGCCTAAATATCAAACCCATAAAATTTGTTTGGTTCAGTTTAAACCAAAAACTAAACCACTTTCTAGTAGTTAGATATTGACCATTCAATTATACTTGATTTGATTATGGTTCTAAATATTATAAAACCAAAGTTCTCGGTTCAACTTTAGACCCTTTGGTTCTTTTAACCAAACCATGGACAGCCCTAGAAATTTGTGGTTTTATCCTCAATCCATTTATACGACTCTCAAACCAGCTAAAAAATCTTTCTTTTATTGTGAATTGATATAGGGGTGTTGTGAAAATTATATGACATTAGAGGTTAAAAGTGCAATCAAAATGATAGTTAACCAAAACCAAGTCAGGTGAAAATAATTAAAACACGTAAGAAAACTTTGTTAAAAAAAGGTGAGCTCTCATATGGTCTTTTTGTTGTGTAGAGCCGAGAGTTTTCACACTCGTATTATAGCCAAAGTTATCATAGGTGCACTAAATGCAATCCTTGGGTGCCGATATTGCAAGAACTACCACAGGCAAAGGTAAGCGGTTCGGCTTCGTTCACTACAACCGACACAGTGAAGTACTCAAAGTCATTGCCTCCCTCAATGGCAAGAAGTTCTCTGGAGAATGTCTTATGGTAACGTTAGCCATAACAAAACAAGAGCCTATCCCTCGCATTCAACCACAAAAGAGCAAGCCAGCTGACTCCCGTAGTTCGACTCAGCCACCGAGACCCTCTCGAACACCAGCCCCGATATCAAGCCTCCCCCGCACTCAACCAGCACCTCCAATCCTAACTTGCTCGGCTCTTCAAAATGGGTTCTTCAATTCGAGCCTCAAACAAACTCTGATTGCAGTCTCAAACACTCCGTCGGACCCCGAGACAATCAGATCACAATTCCATTCAGAAGAGGTGGCTAATACATCAATCTCTGCGTTGAATGACCGAATCTTCGTCCTCTCTTTCCTGGATGAAGATCTCATGGTCTCCATGAGAGGCACCGGCTAGAGTTGGCTCTGCCGATGGTTTTTTGGCTTTTCCGAGCTGGATAGCCTAATCACCAAAGGTGGGATATTTACTTGGATTGGAATCTCAGGCTTACCCATTGCACTTTGGTCACCGGAAACGTTGCATAATATCGCAGCAACGATAGGCACCCCGGTTGCTATACACCATTCGGCGCTTAACGGATAGCGTCTTGACTTGGGTATAGTCCTGGTTCATACGAACGATCTCCATTCCAAAGCCTGGGACGTCAAAGTCCAACATCGTAAATCTAGCTCAATGGTGCTTGCAACACTAATTGATCCCAAAAATATACCCCCCGTATCCCCAATGAGCATAGCTCCTGATTCGTCCAGTTCGAGCGGGGAAGATGATTCTGATGCACAATCGGGAGAAGACGGCGATGACGATAACTCAGGAGATGAGGTCGCTGATGACTTTGTAAAGGAGTCTCATGCTGACGATGACGGCTCGGATAAATCGAGTGACACGACTCCCTTCGATGAGGAGGAGGAGTTCTTCCCAAACCCATGCGAACTACTGGAGCCGCCGGCACCTTCCACTGGAAAGATCGAGCCCTCGTCAGCCAAGCCCCTCCAACAACGAGAAACTCAGCTGGGCCTTTCTGAGCCAAGCCCAGTGGGGCTGATATCTACTAGGGCTCTCTCTCAAGCCTCCTCCAACGCCTCAAATAAGTTAAACTCTGGCTCACGCAACAACAAACACAAACTTGCTGCTGATCTCCCACCAAAAAGACCAACCAAATCTAGCCTAAAAGCCACTTAGAGCTCAAAGTTCTCAAACTCTAACTCCACTACAGAATCGAGACTCTTGGCTCAAAAAACGTGGGCTTATTGCAAGTCTCTCGGGTTCAAAGTAAAAGACACAGAAGAGAATATCATAGATCACATTGAGCAGATCAACAACGACATCGAGTTCGCGGAAGAATCAAGTGCACGAAGACTTGATCCTCATAATGATGATCATCTCGTGGAATGTTAGAGGCCTTAATGCTACCTAGAAGCAAAGAGCTATAGCCGCCCTTCACACTCGTCATCGACCAACCGTATTTCTCATCCAAGAAACAAAATGTGAAGAGATAAGCCAGATTCAACTTAGAGCTTGCGGATTCACAAGGGACTGGGATTTCTTTTATGCACCCTCTGTCGGGAACTCAGGTGGCATTCTAATGGCCTGGCTTAAGTTATCCCTATCTATGTCTAGTACCTCAACTATACAGAACGCGATTATCGTCTTGGGTATCCTGCAACCGTTAGGTGAATCTTACTCTTTTTTACATATTTATGCTCCATGTACCTCGTCAGGCAGGGGCACCTTATAGTCTAACTTGTTGCAGGCTATGGGTTCACTTGGCCCACGTATAATCTTGGTCGGTGATTTCAACACCATATGCGACCCATCCGAAAGAAACGACCAAGACCACTCTGACCCAAACATTCGAGCATTTAATAGCTTCATCAGTACTACCTGCCACTCTCGGGACGAAAGTATACTTGGTTTGGTCCGAACTCTAGAGCCAGTCGTCTCGACAGATTTCTCCTCACAGTCCCTATGCTAGAATTATTTGCCGACCTAACGCAGATTGCTATACCCTGGACCATCTCAGATCATTACCCACTATTGCACAGTTCAACGACAGAGGAATGGGGCCCGCGTCCCTTTAAATTCATCAACGCTTGGCTAGAGGAACCAGATTTCAGTAAATTAATCTCAGACACTTGGGGGTCTCTCTCGGTCGAAGGTCCGCCACATTTTCGCTTGTGGATGAAACTGAAGCTCCTCAAGCAAACTATTAACCAATGGAACAAGAGTGAATTCCATAACATCGAAGCCACGGTTACAGAGCTCACTGACAAGATTGGGAAATATGACGGACTAGCCGAGTTGCGACCGTTGTCTGGTCAGGAGCTTACGGAGAGATCGTTATCTCAGGCTCTATTAATTCACAAACTGAAGCAACAAGCCTCTCTATGGAAACAAAAATCAAGAAACCAATAGTTGGCTGAGGGCGATGGCAACACCTCTTTTTTTCACCGGATCGCAAATTATAGATGCACAAAGAACAAAATAACGAGCATTCAGGACGGTAACACATGGTGTACATACGTATCTCATATCAGAAGTCAAGATTTTGACCATTTTAAGGCTAGATTTGAGGCCCCGACGGCATCTCGCCCGGATCTGCCGGACTTTCCATTCAAGACTCTTTCGCAAATCCAGAAAGATTATCTAGAGGAACCTTTCAGCTCGACCGAAGTGCTCGAAGCAATCAAGTCTTGCAACGGGTCAAAATCCCCAAGACCAGATGGTTACACCCTTAAATTCTTTCAAAAGGTTTGGCTAACCATACAAGCAGACTTCATGGATTTTATTCTAGAATTCCATAGGCCCGCTCAAATTGGCAGAGGTATTAATGCTTCGTTTCTTAGTCTTATCCCAAAGAAAGACTCGCCCCAGGACTTCAATGACTTTTGCCCCAAAATTATTATCACACAGGCTAAAGAGAGTCCTCCCCTCACTGGTCAGTGATGTTCAATATGCTTTTATTAAAGGCAGACAAATTCTTGACGGTGTCTTGATGGCCAGCGAAGTTTTAGATTTGATAAAATCCAGGCACAGGAATGCGGTAGTAATCAAACTGGACTTCGAAAAAGCCTTTGACAAAGTGGACTGGGGTTATCTCAGTGATGTCCTAAGATATATGAACTTTGGTAGCCGTTGGATTAGATGGATCCAAAACTACCTCAGAGCAAACACTTCGGTTCTAGTAAATGAATCTGCAACTTCAGAGTTCCTCGTTACGCAGAGGGTTCGCCAAGGGTGCCCATTATCGCCTTTTCTTTTCATTTTGTTAACATAAGGGCTCCATCTGCTGATTGACAGAGGGGTTCAGAGAAGAGACTCTGCGGGGGTCACTATCCAGGATGGTTTGGCAGTGTCTCATTTGCAATTCGTTGACGACACAATTTTATTCTTATCCAGCTCTGACGAGGGTTTAGCTCGCATGAAAATGTTACTGGCAGGGTTCGAGGCAGTATTTGGGCTCCAAATA
>JAYMTP010002070.1:0-21115 GCA_036897365.1 Geranium brycei
TCGTACCCAACTCGAACCGAGTCGGGTACGACCCGAGCCGGGTATACCCAACCCGACTCGGTGGACAGCCCTATTTCCAAGTAAAGAATGTTGTTGATTTTTCATTAACCTTGTATGTGAAATGACGCCTTCACCCCTACTAGATTCTTAAATTTTCAAAAGTCAAAACTCCATTGATGATTCCTTTTCTCTTTGCAATTATCGGTTGCATTTGAGATTTGCCATAATAATCCATGAATTTACAAATTTCAATACAGCAGAAAACATGTCAAATGTAAAATATGACATTGCTCATACATATTTTTCCTTTCTGTGACAGGCTCCAACAACACCTAATAAAACTTGTATGAAAGCACTAATTAATTTGTTTCTCTATACTAACCTGAATTGCATAACCTATATGCCCATAACTGTGGAAAAAGAAATTGCATTAACATCAAACTCTCTCCTCAACAACCCCAAAGCAACAAAAACAATCAATCACAGATGATTTTTTTTTATATCTTATAAGAAAATGAATTTCTGTGTGCAATTCACTGTCGTCTAAGGCACAACCTTCTTAGATGTTCTTCTTGTAAAGTCAGTCCGTTGAGTTTTGCCAATCTGCAGGACTGTTGCGTGAGCTGATTGTATCCTGAAGACCCTTTCCATGGGACAAACCCAAAATCGTCGTTGTATTCGTCCATCCCTCCAGCAATTAACTGCCAGATCAAAGTGCCTGCCCCGGCTCGACATTTCCTTGCAGACCGGTAGCAAATGTCATAAACAGTTTTGTCAAACCTATCTCTTTGAGATTGATCAAAGTCCTCGTTAAGGTTGGAGTATCCAAATTCTGTGAATAAGACGGGTTTTTGCATTTCATCACCATCTTCAATGTGAGAAAGCATCCACTTGGTGACGAATCTCAGCTTGTCTTCAAAATCTTGATCATGAAACCTACAAAAATGCAGGGTAATTTGAGTTAATCAGCTTCGGGCTTTCTCTTTACTGAGGTAGCAAAGCAGCTGTAAATCATGTGTGGAGTCACAATCAAGAAATGCATACCAGTGATCAGGGTAGATGTGAACGGAAGCAAAATCAACATTTGGGACATTAGAGTCGCGAATAAAATCAGATCCAAGTTGCGATGCCCATTGTTCTGGATTCACACTCAACCTTTTAGGACTCTTGGGGCCATAGAATCCTTCAAGGCCTATCGTTACCAGATGTTTCTTGTCGATTGATTTCACAAAGGCCGACATTTCTTTTACCCAGTCCTGCAATTCTTTGTATGAGTTTTGATCACATATGTCATTTTTTAACAGTGTTTACTCTGTAGCCCCCCCACACATGCAAACACAAAATGTGATGGATTATGTTTTTTCAATAACTTTGAAGATAAAAGAAAACATTTCTTCTCCTCAATTTAATTGAGTTAAAAGCCCTCACATCATTTTATAGATGAAACAAAATAGCTTTAGTAAAATGTAAAGTTGATTAAAAAATCGGGCCATTTCTAATTTTTCAAACTTCAGTGTACCCTGGAAAAAAAAACTAAACAAAAAAGGAAGTGAAAAAACTTATGCAAGTGATTTCCCATAGAGATCAAATTTAACTAGCAAGCCCCCCAACAAGCAGGCATAGGCAACTGATTCTAACTCTCTAAGCAAAACTTTCCTCAGTGGTAGTGGTTTATTCACGAGACGAGGTTTGGCTTCAAACAAATCAGGAATCAAGAATCAAAGCCTAAGCATTTTGCATTTTGCATTGGTAGTTAAAACCAGATAAAGGGAATCCAGGTGTATAACATGAAATATATGGAAGTTATTACGATGTTTGAGAGTTAGATCAAGTCTTTTCCTTTCTTAGTTCATTTTCATAGAGAACTTGACACTTACATTGAGAGTGTCGCCTGAGGGATCCGACATACAACGCGGTTCATTTATCAACTCCCATCCAAAGATGATGGGATCGTGTCGATATTCAATCCCAGTAATAGTGTTCTTCCTTGTCAGCACAGTCTGGGAAAAGGAAATACATTAGGATTGGGCAAACCGTACTTTGTCCCATTTTGAATAATAACCACATAGATGCTCAACAATGAAATTTATTATAGGGGCAAAAATAGAATTATTTGTAGTTTATCTTGCCTAGCCTAAAAGTTGGGACCAGGTTTGATAGGTCCATTAACTGATAGAATTTAATACAACACCTATAAGATGTTGCCCGTCCAACAAAAATTTCTTAGAATCCTACTAGGCCCAGAGAAGAAAGTGACATCCTGAGAAGCCAAGTGACTAAGTTGGTGCAATTGAGAAAAGAATTGGTCATTCCCATTTGTCTACAAGGATTTGAAAATGTCAACAGTCAACATAGCTCCTTCCCTGATCTTGACCTATTATTTTCCTAGTCAACTTGTACGCTAGAATTGCTGCATGACTGGTTCCTTGACATACGCTTCAAAATGTTTGATGATTGCTTCAGATATATTCCTTGCATCAAATTACGACTATATCCTAACTTTCTAACATGCCTAACAAAGATGAGAGACGTCCCTTGAATGAAGGAATGCACAGTGCAGATTTTGTACTAAACATAGGTCTCCCTAGCACAAACACGAGAGCCTATACTCTTGCATATATCTAACAACAGCAGCAAGGTACACTACAAATGACAAAAAAGAGAGGCTCTTTATGCATGAAAACATATTGCTTTTTGATTCCGGAGAAATTAGCACAATACAAAGAACTATCCAAGGGGGAAATTTTGAGGTAGGTAAATATAAATACCTTGACATAATTCTTAAAATAGCTGCGGATGGATGGATCAAAGAAGAAGGAGTCGTTGGAAGAGCTCAAGCCAACCCCTTCTTTCCATGCCCAATTAACATATTGGGTCTTGCCACCATATGCCTGCAAGTTATTAACTAAAGCAAGAAGCAGCCTCACTCCATGTTTTCTTGCTTCTGCAATAACATGATCCAAAGCCTGCCACACAATCAGTTGTTAAGATCAAAAATACACGTGCATGCCCTTAGAAAGATGCGAATGTGTGTCCTTAGAGAAGGAGAAGAAGAAAGAAAACAAACACACTGATAAAAAAACAAAGAAAGAAAACAAACAAATAGTTTACCAGCTCATTCAATATAAACGACATATTAAATAATACATAGCCGTCAGTATGAACTGTCAGAAAAGAGAAAAAGGTGCATATGGATATAGAAAATTCGAAGATCTAAACACATAATAATTCTCTTGAAAGTGTTACGCTCTTCTACAAATGCACCGTATGTTTGTTTCCAAACATCTTGAATGACAATAGAATGATCAATAAGAACACAGATACAAAATAGAGTGATATCAAAATAATGGCTATAACTTATGACGGTTAGTTTTTATTATCAGCGAATAAAACGGAATATATTAAAAAGGAGACAGTCAATTCCCAAGTCAGGAAAAGAACACTCTAGGAACAATACAAGTGAATGAACTCTAGTCTAGAAAGATTACTCTATCACAGTTTATGTTTTCGGCAATACTTCCAATCACCGTGAACCTAAATCTTAATGCATTCCTACATCCATTCAGGAAACTCGATTCAAACACTAATATAGGTGCCAGATTCATGACAGTGGTAATAAAATCCTAGATGATATGAATTGATGATCTCTTGAATAGAAAACCAAATTTCAGGTGCAAACTACATAAGACAGAAATCAACTGCAGAAGATTGATATCTAATGAGAAAGAAACCAATCCCAACAATATAAATCAGATAGCTTTGGATTTTTGTGATGAAACAAAATGTAACAAATATGCAAGACCGAGACTAAGAGAAATCCTGGAAATTGAAGATGTAAAAGTACCTTGAAGACTCTTTCATCAAACTGACCAGGGGAAATCTGGAGGGCATGGTAGTCACCATCATTAAAGGCCCAAGTTCTACAAACAGAGAGCCCCATCTTGGCACCAGCTTGCAGCATTGCACCGACCCTTGGCTTCTTATAAGCATCCACAGCATTAGCCATTAACCAGTATGAGTTCCATCCATTTACATAGAAGGCTGTACCATCCACCATAAATTGGCTCCCATTCCTCTCCACAAAGCTCACCTTTAGCTCCACTCTTTGAGAACCCAGTCTCAGGTCACCAAAAGACATGTAAATGAAAGCCAGACAGGAGGCAAATCCAAGAGCCGGATAGAACAGCCCATTATTTACCACCATTCTTCTCATAAATGACTTCAAAACTAAAGCGCACACCCAGAACTGCACACAATTGAAGAGATTGGTGGTTCCACCCACAAAAACCCTTCAATTCACCAAAACCCAGATGAGATTTCAACAAAATATGCCAATCTCTAGAACACCCATATGGGTCAGATCCCTCTCTGTAAAGGGTGACCCCAAAAAGTGATCACCAGCACAACCAAAGCTCCAAACTTTCTTCAATGAGGGTTCATAGAAGCAAATACCCAGATAAAAAAAGTGCAAATTGAGACCAGAAAAAGAGGTGGAGAGTGGATTTGGTATCTTCCTGTTCAGGGTTTAGGTTTGTCGTTATATAGGACCAAATGAAGGAAGAGAAATGGTCTAGGCAAGAAACGGGCACAGAGCCACAAAGGTCCAAATCAGGGCTGAGCAATTATTAGGGGAAGTACACCTTATTCTTTCCAACTTACAGAGCTGTCAAGAACCAAAAATTTTGGAGAAGAAGGTGAAATTGGATTTGCAGAAAGTGAGAGAGAGGTGGGTGAAGCTGGTGGGAGGTTGGTATCAAGAATGAGTTTATGGACCTCACTCACAGACACACAGTTGAGTATAAGTTAGATCTCACCTGTGACTCTCAACCTATATATTTCCACAATCTTCCTCACTGACTCAAAGCTTTTCAATATCTCATGGCCCCATCTTCTGATCTTTTATGGTTTTGGTGTTACGTCTGTGTTTCCTCTTCTACACCAAAAATAGAATTGAAGAAAATATAAATGGATCATAGGTTTGAATTAAGGTCCATTTTTATTCAATTAAATTTTGATTCACATAATCACTCATATTGATGAGCAAGTTTAATTTGAATTATTTTTAAATAAAGAATAATTTTGACTAATTTTATTTTTATCTGAACTGACTTTAGTATCATGTCTGTTTATTTTGGTAGTAATGTGACTTTGGAACCTATTAATTTCTGAAACTCTCCCATGTGAAAGTAGCTGCCGTAGCTTTGTCATTTCATTTGGCACCACACTTCCTTTATGCACCCAAATTATCATCTTAATTATTGCCAAATAAATGATTGATCTCAAACCTATATTCATTAATTATCTTTTTAGTGGTTTATGTTAATTCCCTTGAAATGGTAAAGTATGTTATAACTCAATTGTATATGTGTTTTAGGTAATTGTGTTGAATAATTTTATTCTTAAAATAAAATACAATTTATTCTTAGAACAAGTTGGAATTATAAAGCATAAAATAGGTACATTTTCAACTTTACTATTTTGCGTTTATTTTGATGGCTTGATTTGGTCTTTGTGTAAAATTCAATGACTCATAATAACATATTTTGGTTCACCTTCGTGATCATTCTCTAAAGCCATGGGCCAAATACAATGGTTTAGATTTAATCATATAATTATATACTCATTATTGAATGTTCTAGAGTTAATCTAAACAACATTTTTCTCAATTTATAATATGAACAATACTGAATACTACTTAATCATTTAACATAAACTTCAATCAATTTATATTTAAACACTTGTGATTAAGTTACAAATAACAAATTGTATTGGTGTTTTCAACCAGCATGACCGTGGAAGGGAACAATATTGTACCACGGTCATCTTTTGTGTAATCATCTTTAATCAATTAAGTCACGTTTGTAATTTTTTGTTTATAGCCAATTAGCCATAGTTAAGTCAAAAACCAACAATTGCAAAAATAATAATAATAAAGTGTGGCCTAGTCGTTTTCTTAGACTATATTCCATAAAAGCAAGCCTTAGTGCTAGTAGCTTTTACACAAACCATCTTTCATTTTATAATCAACAACTAAATTCTATTATATCAAGTGATATTTTCATTCCTAATTAATGCTAATATTTTTATTGAAAGTAAAAGTAATTAAAATATGGAAGAGAAAGATTCTTGATTGCTCGTTGGAGAAGGCAACAAAGATTCTCTTCTCTTCATGGCGCTCTGCTAGAACATGTCCTGAAAACAATGGAGTGTGATGTGTTGATGGCACATAAATAAGTGAAACCTTAGAGCTTATTTTAATGCATCATGTCATGTGTGAAGGTTTCTACAGAGAGAAAACAAAGATTCCCAAAACGAGACTCATGTCGAAGATTTATGCATAGATCCGGAAAAGAAGCCACCGACAAGACCCATAATGCATGGCTACACTACACTTGTTGTCATTACCTAATTTATCCTACTTTTTAACAGTCCCAATTCAATAATTTAGTACCCAAATTCATTTACAGAACCATTCAGATTTCCTAGGATGACTAGTAATTAAGAAACCATGAATAAATCATACGCTAGTCACTAGTGATCAGACTCTCCAAAACAAAACAAATATGTTGATTATATTCACTCATTTCTTGTGCTGAGTTTAAATTGAGCAGATGATTTAAATTAATAATAAAATATTTGTTAAATATTGGTATGTTACATGAGTAAGTGAAGTAATAATTTTAGGCTTACCTAACAAATATGGTCTAAGTAAGATAAAAAAAAATATCCAAAACTTAAATATTTTAGACCTATTTTAAAAATTAATGTTCAAAATAACTCTAATAATCACTTTTGTTTTAGGTCTCGAGAATCATTGAGCCCGCTCTGATATGTTATAAGGTTTGTTGAGGTTCATGCGTGTGGATTAATTACCTACAAAATATTTTATAATAGGTGAGCATTTTTTATATAAGACTATTATATCTTTTATGTGTGGATTGATCAACATAAACTAAGTGTGAAACATAATTGAGAGAATTCACAAATAATAAGTTGGATTTAATCTCTCATGTACAAGTCAGGTAACATTAATCGTCTTTAAATATAAATCAATATGTATTATTATATGCGTTGTACAGCGACGGTACAATTCTCTCATATGCATGTCTGATAACACACACTCAACCGAAAAGAGTTACATTACGAGAAAATATGGATGTTGAACATATATGATCGAACATCAAGTTCTTATCGACTAAAAACTTATTTTGATAACTATAGTTTCCGGTATATTTATCAAATAACAATACAATCCAATTGTTTTTATATAAATCCTAGAATCTTGTAACCTTTTCACAGTGAACAACCCGTAGAAAGAAAGAATATGAGTTAACCCGATCTTAGATTTCCAAAACTAGGCTCAGTGAATGTCTTGTGGTCTAGTTGTTTGATCATAGTCTCTTCATTCCCACGTTAATAGAACCAACCAATGAATCATATGAGAATTAAAACTATGATAATTGAAGTGCATATATAATATCAGTGAGTTGGTCCAAAATTAATTATATGCCAGCTCAAAAAAAAACTTATTTCATTGAAAATAATGAGGAAAAAACAGTACTGGTATTAGGACAACAATTCAATGAGATAAGGTGTATTGCATTACTGGTTGTTATTTGTCGGTAGCGGTTGGATAGAAACAAGCTTGATGTAACCCACAAGCTCCCACTGGTTGCGTGTCGCTAAGTTTCTTCCATTTCAAGAAGATGCAAAAACATTATGGTATTCGATATCATGAAAAATGGGAAATGAAAAAGAAAACAAGTCATGTAACATAACATAGATGAATGTCATTTCAGACAAGCATATCAAGTGTGTCACAATATGAATGGTACTATAAGGTGATTTTTCATGCTCATACTCTGACATGATCTCAAACCTAGAATTTAAAAAAAAATATCTTTAGTATATATAGCCTATTCTGATTGGATATAGACATCAAAATTCATCAAATTTAGAATACTTTGTCATCCCTAAATTACAATACATAGAGTGAGCACTATAGGAGAAACGTTTATAACCGACGCGCAAATTTGCATGATGTCGGGTATGGACCATGTGGCTAACGCACAAACATGAAACATGTGTGTTGGCTATACAATCTAATACCCGATGTACAAGTTGTTGTATTGGGTATTCGATGGTCAACATGTTAAATATTTTTGACAATACATGACAACTGTTTTTTTATCTCTGACGCCCACCCGATCTCGAACTTATTTTTTTGTATCTCTCTCAATCTCACTCGATCTTTAAAAAAAAATTCACTACAATACGCTATTATTGTGTCAGAACATGGAAATCTGACTATTTTATCATCTCTAAATTACAATGCTTAGAATGTAACAGTCCGAAATCCTAGATAAACTAGCAAGAAAATCATATGCTAATCATTTAAGATTTTGTTACACATTGCAAATCTCGTAAGTATATGTTTTTTAATGCTGTCTATAAATCTCAAAGGTACCAAAATGTAATGTGAATATGGGTTACATGTAGATGTAGTTCGGGGTAGTAGGCATCAAAATATGGTAAAAAGTACATAAATGGTGTTTATATACCGGAGGAGCAATTCATTGAAATTTGGAAGCATTCACTTAGGGAGTATTCCTGTTTTCAAGAATTGCTTCTTTCGAATGAGATTAAATGATGATGTTACAGGTTTTTGGCACTTTGTTATACTTAATTATCACGAAATGACACTTTCATACCTTAACTAATTTTCTTCAATTTTTTGTGACAACCTATGGTGAAGATGACTAAAATGTCCTCTAATAGCTTTTAAATTTTCAGAAAGTGTCATGAACAGTGAACCGGTTTAAATTTAAACTCAAAATTGAATCGATCCAAATTAAAAGTACAATTTTCATGAGAAACAAATTAAAAAGAAATTGGATATTCTGAAATTCATAAACAATGAAAAAGAAATATTCTAAATCAAGCTAAAGGAACTAATGTAATGATGCATCAAGCTACAAACTATGACCCAATAATCCTATGTTTGGTTTCCGAAAAAATGCAAGAAAATTAAATTCATGAGAAACAAATAGAAAAAATAATTAAATATTCTGAAATTCATAAACTATGAAAAAGGAATATTCCAAACCATCTCTAACCATTGTGGATATTATATCAATGTAAAAAGTATAGTTCAAATTTTGATGTAATATATGAATAGGGTGGGGGAGTTGGTCATGGCCAATAGGAAGGCGTGTGAGGCGATGAAATTGGTGCCATGGTGAAGTTGAAGAAGAGAGATATGGTGAGAAGAGAGGTTGAAGGAGGGCAAAATGACCATCTCACCATTTGTTTTGAAATAAGTATTATGTCCTTAATTTTAATTTTAGATTTTGGGGTATAGTTGTAATTGCATTTTAAATATAAACTAAATTGAATCTGTTCAATTATGATTTCTTAAATCTGAGATAGTTTAAGTATTTTAGACATTTTAAAGGTAGGTTGTCACAAAAAAATTGTCAGAATACTAAAATAGATAGAAAGTTAGTTAAGGTATGAAAGTGTCATTTCGCGATGATTATGTGTAACAAAGTTTCATTATCTCTAATTTTTTATTAAATTTTAGGACAAGATTGAGACAAGAAAGATAAATAAATATTACTTTTAATATAAATCAAACAGAGAAGTTTGAACTTGAAGATTGCTCTTAACTGAACAACAAGATTTAAATACAAATAAGTGAACCTAAAGAAGAAATGTAAAAGTTCTGACTTGTCCAATTAGTCTTCGAATAATTATGATTAGTTATAAGTTAATTATTTATAATTTTTGATTAATCATTTAATCCAATTTATATTCCGGTTAATCCCCGACTAGTCTTTAAAAACCCCTCTCTAACCAACTAGCAACTAGAGAGTTTATTGGAGACATTGGCCTGAGAAGAATGTGACTGATTGGTAATCTCTGGCAATAAAATAAATCAGAGAAAGAAATGGAGACGAGTTTCTTCGTCTCTTGCTTGTCTCCGATGACGACTTGCACGTCGAAGAAGTGTTGTGACAAAGACGAATGGTATTTTAGGATTTTAGCTTCTCTTTGATTTATCCGGCATAGAATGAGGAGAGTGCGTGTGAAACAAAGGCAAAGGATATTTTAGAGTTGTTAAAAAATTGTTGGCATTTTTTTCTATTCGGTTGTGCTAATTTTGTAAATTTGTATTGGGTGGCTATTCGTCTGAGTAGTTATTGTTTGTTAATCATAAGCAGTTATTTGTAACTGCTCTTGAATAAAATAATAGAAATCAATGATTAATTTGCTCTATTCATTTCGTTTTGCTTTAGTCAATTTCGTTTATAGGATTGCTAGTCTTGCTCTCTTATTTAGGAGTTTGGTGAGGGTTGACCCACTAACTCTTGATGTAATACTTCAGTTTGTTTGCCTTTATAATTTAATAAAGTTTGAGTTTTAAAAAAAAGTACAAAAGAATATCCTAAAACATTTATGAATTAATAAGAATTGGTTGGTGTAGTAAATTTTTTTGTAGCGATTCAAGTTGTAAATCAATTGTTGGAGCCTTTTACGGTCTCCAGTGAATTTGAGAAATCAAATTCGTCCTTGTCATGATTAGGATAAGTTTTGAGTCCCATTTCACCTTTTTAAATATCTCCTTTAAGAATCAATTAACCACCTAATTAACTAGCCAAACCCGAATTGAATTCCCGATTTCCACTACTCCCCTATCTGTTTTCGTTAATATGTTTAGTTGGTTGTTTGTTTGTTCGTTTTAATTTGTTTACGTGTTTGAAATCTTGTTAGTGATTAATTCTGAATTTGTATGTTCACACACCCCCGTTTTACATTCTTTAATCCCAACATACGATTTCGCGCCACCTATCGACCCAAAACACTAAGTCACCTCAAATTCTCATGGATCGACATCTTGCATTCACCACAAGGTGTTTTCACATTTTTATTACTTTGACCGGTACACTACCGTACGCGCGGTTTACATCCGGCGTCGCCAGCACTGCGGATGTGGACGTCAAGTATGTTCGAGGCCGAGAAAAATATTAAGGAATACACACGTGGATGTCCACATCCCTTAACTTGATTACTGGTTTCAGATGTAATTAGTGTGACACTGAAAATTTACCAGCGGCGGGCATAGACAACATCTGTTGCCAGTAGTCAAATTAAGGGCTGGAGACATCCATGTACGCGCCGACAAATGTTGATTTGTGTTGACCGAATCCTTTATTTCCTTTCTATTCCTTCTTCTTTTCCTTATTTTCTTTCTCAATTTCAAAACTATTTTCTTTCTTGATCTCCTCTCTTCCTTCTTTTTTCTTTCAACTCCAAGCATCCTAGCGGATTTCCAGCTGCCGCTATCAGACTACCCTCATCGATGCTGCCAGACTATCTAGTCTACGCTCCCAAGAAAGCTTGTAAGTTATTTTTTTGCAAATAGATTGAAGCAAGTTCAATTTGTTAAAGGGAAACGATTTCAAAAGGTTTTGTGATATGTGAAAAAGGAAACAATTGCAATAATTGCAAAAAGTTTTGTGGTTTTATAAGAATCTTGTAGGAGTGAAGGTGAATCAATAGCCATTAATGATGATAAGTTATGAATTCATAATCAAAGTTGTAGTTTTGTGTGGAAAAAAAAGAAGAAGAGAGAGAGGCCCAAATCGTCCTGCTCTGATACCATATAAAGATGAAAAGTTTTATATTTATTCATTGAGTAGTCTTATATATATATAGCATCATTTGACAAAGTAAGAGATATTTGTTCTTAAGATATCTCTACTATTAAACTATATTGTAAAGATTACATGAAGCTAGTAAAAATTATGGGAAGACTTGATTCATTAATTGACTCAATTAATTTAATGAATTATCATTATTCTTATAAAAGATTATATATTGTATAAAATAGGATCAAATAACGGTAAGTAACATCGAAATAATATTATATTATATTATATTATAATTAATTAATATTATAATATCATATTAGGAAACTCATATAATAAATCTATTATAATAATATTTTCTAATAGTTGGTTTCATTTAGTTAAAGAATCAAGTATAACTTTCCCGAACCTGGTACTTGTGTGGTGGTTTTTTCTTAGCTTGAGAACATGGTTTGATTTAGATTCATTTTGCTCATAACCCTTTTGATGTTAATTTAAATTTAATGTGACAAGCTTTTTTTATAACTGAAATTAATTGTGAACTATCATATATAATAGTTAGAACAAAAAAATATTTAATAAAATTTTTAGATCATATTGAAACATTTTGACATATTTATGAGCCAAATTAAAGTCTAATAGGACAAGGACTAGAAACATATTTTCCATTGGAGTAAACTAAAATCGAAAATTTGTTTGGTGAATGACTTTCATGAGATTGTTCTGAATTGATTTGAACCTTAATACTTGACCCACTTATCCTAATAAAATTATTAGATTTATTAATATTTGTTTTAACAAAAGAAGGGGATGTACTTTTTGAAAATTCCACTTTTGATACAAATTTTAAAAAATAATACATTCATGGAATGCTATTGATCTATGATCCACATCAATCTCTCAATTTATTAGCGAAATAAATTAAATAATATTAATAAAGGAATACAAGTAAAAGTGACACACTAGAAATCTTAAAACATTATTTCAGATAAATTCTCCAGTGGAGATGTAGATCCTGTCTCGGCTGACGAAGCTCCTCCTCAACGGGGAGCCTCCAAGCAGTGCAAGTCATCATGTCCCCGAAAATTGACAAGTAAGATTTATATCACAGACAAGTGTATGGTGCTAATATGAGAAATTGATGGTGTTGTGATCAACAAACTTCTTATTGTGTCTGAAAACTCCGGCCACAGTTTTCTATCGAAACAAGTAGACAAGGGTAAAATGAGTTTTCAGTGGATGAAGTTCATGGAATTTCTGTTGCAAGAAAATAAATTGTTAAAATTAGTTTATTTTTAGATCAATTTAATTGCTAATTAGTTTTGGGTTCACCAAAATGCTTAAATTTTATTCAATTTTTGTTGATATATTTGAGCCGAGATTCATGTTCCTATTCTTGACATTCTTACGTTGATGTGTTTTGGAATTTATTTCTTAAGTATTTTATGTATTTTCTTAGACGTAACAGTTTCTAATTAACCGAATTGGTGCTTATTATTGCATTGTTGAGAACATTTGAAAGTATAACAGTTGATGGTTAAATTATGAAATCATGAAACTTGACGAGTGAAAACATGAAACTTCATAATGAAATCACCAAAACATGTTACTTGATTATTGAAATCATGAACATTAATTAAATTTTTTTTTGATAGAAAGACTTGACTATTATGATGGATCAAGCCTCAACATTGAGTACAAATTCGAGATCAGGCAGGAGATTGTCATTCTTGAATACACAATCAGAGCCCAAGCGAGTGAAGGATGCCACGACATGGGCAACCTTATTTTCTGATCGTTTTACAAAGTAAAGAACACATTATGTACAGAGTTAGCAAGAGACGAGCAATGAAATAAAATTTGAGCACAAGGACCCCCCCCCCCCCAAGGCCGAGGATGCTAAAGAAAGTCTATGGCTTGCTTGTTGTCCGCTTCGATGATTACGTTGGATAAACTAAGGGAACGAGATCAACGAAGGGTTGTCAACCCCTGCATTAAAGATCGATCTCGCAGACCGACAAAGGTCATCTAAATTACGGAGTACCATCCCAAAACCCAAACCCCGAGATGTCGAAAAGACGGCTTCATTAATTAATGATACAACCCCATAAACCACAAAAATAGTACAATTTTAATTTTAAATGAGATAACTAAAAGAATAATGATATAAAAATACGAATATACTTCTTCTTAGTGTTAAATGACAAGAAAATTAATAGTTATAAATAATTATATTTACATGTGATTGGGTGAATCAAGGAATATCTAAACCCTTGATTTTTTTCATCTTAGTAGTTGAGATTGATTTCTAAATTTGTACATGAATTCAAAAAAGAGAAGCTGTTGTGTCAAGGCTATCAACATCTTTCAATGGACCCCAAAAGATGGGCCCAGTAGACTAACTTCAGAACTCATGCTGGCCCACCAGACTATTGAGAATTGGTTATTTGTATTGGATCCTTTTTTGGGCACACAATACACAACATGTCTTTCTTTTCGGGTATACAGAAGCCCATAGTCAAGCCTAATTTATGAAACTTCTTTTCTTGTGCATCTTGCGTAACAATTTTCTTTTTTGTCACAAACAAAAAAGCTTCAACTTAAAACTCAAGTTGAATTTAATTCCCAAAACTTATTCGACTAAGTAATTAAATATTCAAATCACATGTCAAATTCAATTGAACACTGTTCTATTACCGTCTTTTCTCTTGAACAAAATAGAAGACTCATCATGTTCTGCAAACACAAGTTACCAACGATATAGAGAGAAACATCATCGAATACATTACATTAATCAACAAAAACGAACTCTGATAACGTACAAAACAAGTGTTGGAACATTCCCCTTAAAATACCCATTCCCCCAAATTCTACTGGGAGCCCTAACATTTGGAGCTACAAATTTTCCCACCTGCCAAACACAAAAAAAAGAAGCATCTCCCCCAAAACAAATCCAAAATCAAGTTTCACAGTTGCTCCTAAAAAGTGCAAAATAGCCGAGAAGAGCGCAAATAGCAGCCACAATATTGCCCTCCTTCAACAAAATCTTGAAGACAAAGCCAACAATCTCTCCGGTGATCTTCCTGGCCTCAGCGACCAGAGCCTTCTTGGGCTTCCCGAAGAAGGCGAGCAGCACCACCACCGTGATCCACGTGACCACGGTCGCCGGAACCACCACGGCCAGCGCCGCCGCCATGGACACGACCCCGAAGACCACGCCAAGAAGCACGGAGGCGTAAATCGCAGGCCACCCAGATGAGGGAGAGGGCAATTGATCCTGAGCCCTGTACCAGGACAGAATCGAGCCCAGGATGTTCCAAGAAGACGACAAGATTATGGCGTAGACCAGGACAAAGAGGCACACCCATGTGCGCCTCTTGCTCATAATTCTCAGAAGCAACGTGTACGATGATGGCGGTGATGGGTTGGTTCCGATTTGTGGGAACATGGTGGGATCTGCCATTGGAGCAGGATCAGAAGCTTGGTTTCTACTCTGTAAAAATGGCTTCTGTTTAGGAGGATTTGGGGGCTCTCATTTTTGGTTGCTCAAATTATTGTTTTGGTACCACTCTGTCTCAACTCCCAAGTCAAGTCCTCTACCAAATATCGAAATTGGGCACACGCGCCGGGTCGGAGAGTGGGTGGGTGCTTGCATTTATATATGTCTATGAAGCAACGGTGAAATTATTATTATTATTATAAGTTTGGGTTCTTTAAGCTTTACAGCTCTGGTTTTTATTGAACGAAATGCACATTCATTACTTAGGCACCATTCTTTAGCCTCCTTTTGAGATTCTTGTGTTTGTGTGCTTCTTTGTTCATTTTCACTCGTTTGTTTTATATCAATATGAATTCTTTACTTTTCATGTGTCTTTTGAAATTGTTATACCACTTGCATGCATGACACTACATCGAGTCGATGGAGAAAGTTCAGAGCACACACAGGTCCAAATACACCAAAATTTATCCCACAAAACATAAAGAACACCATGGTTCATTAAGATGGCCCATTATTGCAGTTGTTAGATTAGTAACTCCTTACACAATTCGTATCTAATCTAATATATAAAGTTTTATTTGAGATGATGAACCAAATGTCAGGATGGCCGAGACTCAAGTTCTGGTTTTTTATTTTTTCCCTTAGACAGTCGGCACTCCAACCTCACCATGTTTTAATGGTATTGATCTCTCTTTCACTAAATGGCAATGATCTCATCCAAATATGCTGCCTGCTGGCTCAGTCTATTTTTTTTCCTCTCAAAATCGATGTTATAGATTTGGGACAATAGTAGTATTTACATGAAAGCACCTTTCAAGACTTCAACCATGTCATTTGCCCATACTAACCATATTCTGCAATGTTTCTTGGAATCGTTTTTATATTACAGGCTACTATACAAGCTCTGCTTTCACATTTCAAGCTTTACCATATTTCAATCGTACTTGTCTCGCCAGGATTGAAGTAGAAAGAAGACCCACGAGAGCGCCAAGACACAATCCCCCACCACCTGCCTCGGCCAGGCCCAAGCGAGATCCTCAAGCCTTCTCTCGAAACCAACCCTCCACAGAGCCATCATAACATGAAGAACGACGCACCCTTTTGCGAAGAAGCTCTGAAAATCCCTGTCCTTCACAAATGCTACCATGAAGAGCAAGAGACCGATCACAAGCAGTAGCAGACCCGCAAAGGAATTGGAGATCTGGATCAACAACTCGTCTTCTGGAGTTGACCCATATAGCTTCACAGCCGTTTCAGTGCCATGACCCAACACAGTGATCTCCTTAATATAGAACATTATCAGTGCTCCACAAGTCACTGTGATTAGAGAGTGAAGAATGCACACAACAGAGAATATAGTGAACTCCATCGAATAATCAAGAACCGGCTACTTCTACTTGAGGTTCTCTAACAAATATAAAGATAAACATCACAACCAGAGACACGGCTATAACAAGTTGACAAACAGTAGGAATATGAAACATACTACATAAACATAAATATTATGGAGTATATAGTATTTTTCCAATTAGTAACATTCTCTCTCAATCAGGACTGAACAAAATACTAGACAAGCTCAGATTATGAATCACTAAAACCTTCCACATTGAAAATCAATGTATTTTTTAAGAAAACATAAGCAAATGAACAGTGAAGATTCAATTTCACTGAAACCCTAACGGACCAAATCCGTAAATATCTCAAAAGGCCAATAGAGAGAAACCCTACTACAAATTCATTACAAGAACTGATAAAACCTTAAAATTCCCCAAAACCCAGATAAACCCACATCAAACAAAGCACTAAAATCCAAGATTTTCGATTCATAAACACAATCAAACACAAAAAATGATCAAAATCGAAGAACCCATATAAGATACAATACTTAATTAGGATTGGGAACTGACCTGAATCGAGGAAATGGAAGCTTGGCGGTGAAAAGGCACGGAATCAGATGATTTTAAAGAGGAAGGAAACACTGAGATTGGGATTGGCAGTTCCGAGAGAAAGAATCTGATCTGGAATGGGGATTGGAGATGTCGGGAGACAGAGTGGCTTGAGCTGATAGGAACTTACAGTGACAGTTGGGGGTTTGTGGAGATGCGATCCTGACGGTTGGGTTTTGGCGGGTTTTATGTCGGCAGCTTACTGAAAACGATTTCGCATGATATATGTGATGTTTGATGTTCCAACAAAAAATTCTTAATATTGCTCCTTCGCTTGTTTTCCACCTTTGTATACTCTAAAGATACTTTTACATGTTCCATCATCCACGGATAATTTCATGTTTATTTTAATATTATAATATCACCATATCCACCCTATGATCTATTTCAATCCACAAAATAAAACAGAACTCAACATCGAATTCTGAACTCAGGCTATGAAATAACATCTACGACGACTAGACCGAGTAACAAGTTCATTTCATGTTTGTTGATTTCTCTCTAAAGAAAATTGTAAAATCTTGCTTCATGAGCAAAATGATAGTTTTAACGTAAATGATTTTTACTCTCGAATTTAGATCAACTTTAATCCAAATTATTAAGGGAAAATGATAATTTTGTACACTTAAGTATACCACTTTTCCACTTTCATACTCAAATTATTTTTTTTCTTTTTCAATACCGTAACTGTCAATTTGGGACAAACTATCCCTAAAATACCAAAAATACGTAAATTACCCCTAAAATTGACCTGGTTTAATTTCAATATTATTAAATTAGGGTGGAGGTGTGGCCAAAGCCGAGACCGGAGGCGACGCCGAAGGAGAAGAGGTCGAGCCCGAAAAGTAGCTCTTCTGGTTTGTGAAGAAGTTGTGTTAATTTTGAAATGTGTTAAAAGGGTAAGAGAGAGAGAGAGAGAAAGAGAGAGAGAGAGCAGGTTGTAAAGCACCTCTTTCATCATACCTTTACTCAACATCCATATTCCGTTAGCAATACCGAATGGCATGACTAAGGGAAGGGGAAAGAAGTAACAAGTTGTATCACCAATATGCAAACTACATAGCCTCGATTAATCGTATTTCATGAATTACAGAGAATGGAGAGGACATTACTAAGCCGGCGAAGGTCGATGCACTAGCAGTTGGGCACTTTGCTGAATGTTTCCATTCAGATGGGGGATCGAGGCCCTCTCTCCCCACATTGCCTTTCAAGCAGCTCTCTCCGTATCCAACTATTAACCTGGAGTGGGCTTTCACCGAGGAGAAAATATGGGAGGTCGTTTTATCTTGTGACGGGGACAAAGCTCTGGGGACTGATGCCTTTAATATAAATTGTTTACGCCCAACTTGGGATACTATCAAAGGTGACTTCATGCAATTTGTATATGATTTCCACGCTATAAGGCGTATCAATATCGGTAATAATGCTAGTTCTGGGACTCTTATACACAAGTTCTTAATCCCTCGCTAAGGCCTTGTCTTGCCGCTTAAAGCCTTTTTTAGGAGTTCTTATCGGCGACTCTTAGTCGACTTTTGTGAAAGGACAACAATTAATTGATAGTGTGTTGATAGCAAGTGAAATTGTTCACCTTATCCATAATAGAAGGAGAAATGCAATATACGCGCTCGAACAAGTAAAAAACAGGTAAATAACCAAGTCGAATTTCACAGGAACTAAGAACGAGGTTTTACTAAAGTAACGTATGCGATGTAAATTTAAAGGGGTAATTCCACTTCAGTACCCCAAGTTTATTTCGAAATTGATACCCTAAGTTTGAAAATTTCGTTACAAGTACTCCAAGTTCTTTTTTGTTACACTTAGGGTAACTTCTGTTAAAGATAACAATCATATTTTTTAAATGTCCAAAATGCCCTTACTGCAACATTTTCAAACAATACAAATAAATATAAAATAACTATTTTACCCTTATTCAAATAACAAGCTAACCCTATAATTCAAAAGTATATTTGCCATTTCAATTCAAATTAAAAATAATTATCAAATAATAATTTTTCAAATGAACAAAATTAAAAATAATTGTGAAATTACAAGTTTGTCCCCCCTCTCCTTCTCCTTCTCCTTCCTAGATTTGTTCTCATCCTCTCTCTCCTTCCTAGATCTGTACGTCTCCTTCTTTCTCCCTCCTTCTTCTTCCCTGTTCAGCCTCTTCTACTCCACAACGTGAGCTCCACCCACTGTTGAAGGAGTCGTGGTCCAGAGACCCACTTTGTCAGATCTGAGTAAGGCAAGTCCCACTCGATGTTAACGGATATGGGGATGGAGATCTCGGCAGCGGTTGGCAGCGATCTCCGCTCCTCCTTGCGGCCCTGCCGAACCCGATTCTCCTCCCAACGGCCCTTCCAAGAGGTTCTGATTCTCCTCCATCACTATTTTCTGCCTTACTCTCCTCCTTGGTTTGAAATACTTTTGAAAAACCTTGGTTGAAATATTTTTGGAAAACCTTGGTTGCAATATTTTTGAAGAAGATAAGGAAATGAACAAAGATGTAGAGAAAGCATTAAATGCATCAGATCTGTTATTTTTTATCAACTCCATCAGATCTGTTCTTGATTTATGGGGTTTTGAAATAATTCAGCCCCAAATTAAAAGAAACCAACTGATACACTCAAACCAATCGATTCTTGGTTTTATGTTAACCCAAACAAGTATTACATGTTTTACAAGAATCATATAGTTTCCAATAACATTCAGACCAAAGAGGAGAGCAAGGTATAGAATAGTAATTTACATGGGTTAACATAATATTTGTTTAAGAAACTATATGTAGGTTCCAAGGGAGAACATACAGGTCAAGGAGAGAAAAGCATGTCGCTGAAGATGGGAAAAGAATTGGAGAGGGTGAGAGAAGTTGAAGATGGTTGAGGGTAAAATAGTAATTTCACAAGTTGGATTTAAATATTTTGTATATATTTTGAAAGACTAAAATGCCATTTAATTGAGGGTAAAATTGTCATTTCATATTCAACAAATAATTAAAGCATTTGAAATTAAGCAACAAGGACATTTTAGACTTTTTACAAACCAAAACCGTTATATTTAACGGAAGTTACCCTAAGTGTAACATAAATAAACTTAGGGTACTAATTTCGAAATGAAGTAAACTTGAGGTACTGAAATGGAATTGCCTCAAATTTAAATGACTCAATTTTGTTGGTGTGTGAGTTTGTATTAGTAAGCAATTCAAAACTATTTAAATCAAACAAATAAGTAACAATGACGGTGAATAAAGATTGTATCAAGAATGAGTAAAGAATCATGGGAAGGGTTTATGGGTTGGGGTAGAAATTAGGGGTGGATTAGTAGTCAATGTATAGGTTAGATTAGGTTTATTGGGTAGTTAGGTTTCAAAAAAAAGAGGATGAGTAAAGGACCGTGAGTGCTAGACGGGTTTCGTCAACTAAATTATGAAGAAGTTTTAATCCTAAGCATGCATGTCATTGATTAACCTAAGTCTTAGTTATACAATCCTCTTCTCGGCATTAGAATTGGTCTAATTTCGAGTCAATTCTTACTCTCTCAGGATCAATTTTAACTAGAGATTGCATTAGTCCGACAATCTTAGGCTAAGTGTTGTGTATGAGTGTCGAATTACGAGCCTTAACCCTCAATATTACCTAGATCCGTTACCACCCTTCCGTCTTAAAACAGATCTAGCAACTAAAATCAATTACTCAAAATGGTAATCAAGAGCAATAGAAATAAATACAAGACAATATTAATTAACAAGTAAATCTGCTTAAAACTAATACCTCAATAACTAAAATTTAAATCAAACAATGTCTAGCACCCATGGTCAAGGGTTTTTAGCCCTCAACCATGGTACTCATGGCAAAAGTCACGAATAAACTACATTATTGATGCGGTCGCATCAAATGTACGTTTATGATATCTATTACTCCCATTCTATGTGTTATTTCACCATTGATGTGTTAAATTATTGATCTTTGTGCCACTTTTACGCTTTTGGGTATGTTTGGTGTGAATGTGCAGAATACAGG
>JAYMTP010002071.1:0-21114 GCA_036897365.1 Geranium brycei
TGAGTCGTTTAATAAACGAATCAAGCTCGACGCCAACCTATATATTAAGGGTTGTTAGGCTCGAGAACCAATTCACTTCATATTTACAAATACATGGAAGTTAAATTCGAACTCTACTCCAAAATAAATAATCAAACTCAAATTAATTTTTGTTACATGCATTTAATAATTCTTTTATCATTAAAATTGATTCTTAATTAATTAAATTAAAATTTTGTTAAAAATTATTTTTAATTAATTATATTATTAGCATGTAAATTTGCCTCTCCAAAAAACTTTAGATCTTCAATTGTTCATTAGTGGGGATGAGTTATTAAACATATATAAAGTGTGATTCTAATCTTTAAAAAGTTATGAATACTCAGATATTTTAATATTTAATTAAAAGTATAAATATTTTATTGAATATAATTTAAATATCTTTTTTAATGAATATTTGGAGTGAAACTGAACTAATCCCTCAAGCTCATCTTAAACGAATGTATAAACTTGTCGTTTGAGTTAAGTTCGAGCTTTAATATTTGTTTTCAAACCAAACTCAAACCCAAACTTAATCTTAATTGTATATGTTCATTTTTTTCTACCTCGAGTTGAGTCGAGTTTAAGTTTAATAATTCGTTTTCAATTCAAACTCAAGCTTAACTGTCTAAGCTCGTTCAACCCCATATCAATCAATTTTCTTCTCAAATCGAGCAGAGCCTTGACAAAATTAAGCTCAGTTTAGCCAGTGGAGTGTAAGCCTCACTTTTCATTTTCTAAATTCAAATTGAATTTGAGTTTAACTATATAAACTTGTTCGTTTGAGTCCGAATCTGAATTAAGTTTGAGCTTTACTATTCATTTTCAAACCAAACTCAAACTCGATTTTAATTATATATGTTAATTTTTTCGACTCATACTGAGTCTAGTTTGAGCTTCAATATTCGTTTTCGATTCGAACTCAAGCTTAACTGTATAACCTTGTTCAATCCTGAATCAATCAATTTTCTTCTCGAACCGAGCAGAGCCCTAACAAAATTAAGCTCATTTTTTCGTCTCGTTTCCACCCATATTTACACCTCATGTCAGAATTTCACGTATCTGGCAATGTCCTGAAAATCTTTGACTAGTCTGATTAACCTCTTATTTAATATGTTTAGTTCTTGATATTTAATTTTCGGAAGCCCTACCCGCCCGACTAGCGTTTAACATAACATTTGTTTATATACCTGATTTGCAAAGCCGACTCCGACGCCGAGCAAGACACGACCGAGTATGAGCATGTAGACGTTGGCAGCGGCGCCACCGAGGGCGGCTCCGGCAAGGAAGGCGGCGCCGCCGGCAACGATCGACGGCTTGCGGCCGTAGGCTCTGGTGACGAACGAGGCAAAGAAGGAAGCGACAAGACCGGCTATGTAGAGTGACGACGTGAATGACGTCAGCAGCTCGCTGTCGTATTTGCAGTAATTGCTAGTGTTTGTGTCTTCTTTGAGCTTTGTGTACACTTCCGGGAAAAACTTCTTTAGAAATGGGTCCATTGAGGTTACTCCTCCTACACAATTAATTGGTGTAAATTATAACGAGAAAGATTTATGTGAAAACGGATGAACAATCAAAACTTAAAATAATAAACAATAATATTTGATTTACATGATTTGTCGATATTGTGTCGACAACGGTCATATGCATAGTAGAAGAATGTCAGTGTCCATCATAGTACTTTAAAATATGTATATGTGGCAGAACTAGTATTTTACCGTTACACTTACACATAGTCACTTACATTACCCTAAAACAAATATGGGATATCTGCAGTATTTGTGTCACCGCAAGAAGTATCAAGGGAGACGCGATAATTTTGGTTGTGGTGCCCAAAAGCTATCCCGTGCAGTGACCGACTAGTTCTAGTATAGGATCGTAATCGATTCAAAACATATTCTACAATTATTTTTAACCCTAAGAATAAGATTAAGTAAACTTAAGACATATATTTTTACAATGTTGTAAAATTCTCACTTGTCTGATCAATCTCAATTAATTTGCTGATACCGTTTATTTTTCTATTAACCTTTGATTAGTTTTTGAACTATACTTGATTAATTTCATTAATCCCTATATATGTCCTAACTTTTCACTAGACAAAGCTAGTCTGGGCTAACCAAACTATCACTAACTTGACATCGACCCCATGTTTTGGACACATGGTTATGTTACTAAATTGTAGGGTTATTTTACTTTGATTTGTTATTTTGTGCATGCCTGCACATGATTGACAGGCTGGGTAGGGTGGACCAACCAATGCTTGAATCAATTTCCATGGAGAATATGGATCTCATTTCATATTCCAATCCAAATACTCATATTATTGAACTCACCAAATCATATGAACTAACAAAAACTTATCAGCAATAACTCAAATGTCCTGTTTAGTTGAATTCCATGTCTTTTCATCAGATTAAGTACACACCCAAAAAATTACACGCGGGTAAGTTTTGTTATCAGTCAAATATGAATATCTTGTTAAAACAAAAAATAAAAATTTCGAACAGATTAAATATACTCCAACTATTGAATATATGAAGACGGAGAGGGAGAGACCTGAAATTCCAATGTCATAGCCAAAGATGACACCTCCCATGGCAGCCATCATGCAAGAAGCTACCACAAATGGTGTTATCTTCCCTTTGTACCTCACTCCTTCTTCTCCGGCCACCGCCACTCCCGCCGCCGGTGCCATTTTCAGTTGAATCAAGCTCACAATTAATACAGCTGAGAGTATGTTATAGAGAGAGAGAGAAGAAGAAGAAGAAGATAGTGAAGAGGTATAGCAGTCTTTGTTGAAGAGCAAAGACCAGCAAAATAATATCAGTTTTGACTGATGTGTATATGATTGGATTTTCTATGAGAGAGCATGTGATGTTGAAAAGTCTTGTATTCTTAAACATAATTAAAATTGAGAGAAATCATGTGTTATCATTCTTATCATGTTACTATGCTGAAATTTTAAATTTATCATACCATAATGAGTGAGATATTTTTTATATCACGGATAAAATTAAAGGGATAATAATATTTTATTATACCTAACTACAGCGAAATAAAATTTTCATACCCTAACTACTTTAGTCTTTTTTTTAGTACCCTGACAATTTTTTTGTGACAACCTACCTCTAAAATGCCTAAACTACCATTGGTTTAAGAAATCATAAATTGAATTGGTTCAATTTTGTTTATCTTTGGTTCAATTTGGTTTATATTTGAGATGCAATTACAATTATGTCCCCAAATCTAAAATTAAATTTGAACCATTTCAAATCTGGTTTGATAAATCAAATCGGACAAATTCTATTCTAATTTCTTAAACCAGGGGTATTTTAGTCATTTTAGCATAAGTTGTCACAAAAAAATTGTCAAGGAACTAAAAAAGAGAGAAAGATAGTTAGGGTGTGAAAGTATCATTTCGCTATAGTTAGGTGTAACAAAGTGTCATTATCTCAAAATTAAATTATGTGAAATATCTACACTGTTATTGAGGTTGTAAATAAGGTTTACACATCAATATTCAATACACCTAACTTGAAGATTTTCTTAGCGTTTTTAGATAAATAACGATTATTTGGCTTAACATATGAAAATGTATTTTTTCTGGTGCATTTTAACTAATGGTGATACGTAAAAAAATTTCACTGTAATATCGTGATTTCATAAATTTAACATATTAACACAGTAATTATACATGATTTATGCTTAAAGTTACTATGGTTCAAGATTTTAATATTAAATTTATAACAGTCAAAATAGTATGAAAAATCAAGAAAAAAAATTAATTAACCATGATTTCCAAACTTTACATGGGCCTTAGCCAGGCCCAACTTCTGCTTCTTCATTCAAATGAAAAACGTCATACCTTGGCTCATGGTGAAAACGACGTCGTTTACTTCAGTTGGCGCGTAGCCATCAGAGTGACAAAACGACATGGAAAAAAGAAATGCGACTCTCTTTTTTAATCAAAAACAAAATGGGTTTATTGGGATTTGGGTTAATTCAGAAACAATCAGTGTCTCTGTCACTGCGACCACTCCATTTCTTCCCAAAATCGAGCCTTTTTACAGGTAGTGCTCGTAAATTCAGCTACCCATCATCTCCATTTTCGATTTCGAGCAAGAGGGTACTGATCAGAGCAGTTTCTAGCTCGCATCAAGGATCGGAAGTGGCTCAAGCACCGTCGAAAATGGTCAAAGCTATCAGGGTTCGTGAACTCGGTGGACCTGAGGTATTGTGCTGTTCTCTGCTGAATAGAGTTTTGATTTGTGTATGATGTTTCTTAGGTGGTGTTCTTGTTTTGGTTCAGATTGTGAAAACCCTAATTTATTAGTCAACGAGGTAGTGTTGTTGTTGTGGCTATGGTGATTTTGGTCAATCTGTTGTTGTGTTGTATTGTGAACTGGAATTGTGGGTTTTTATGATCCATTTTGGTGATACTGCTTTTGGGTTAGGACTGTAGCATCGTTTGGGAAATCAGGTCCTGATTTGTGATTTGTTATTAGTTCTATAGTAATTTGGTGTTGGGCTCGGCTTCTTTTTGTAAGCTATGTCATCATCATGGTTAGAGAATAGAGATAATCACGTGACCAGTGTTTAGAGCAATACTTGAAGAGGCGATGCTTTGTTTGGTCATTTGAAGTATGTCTGAATGTGCTGTTGGCTGTTGCTCAACGGGTATCTATTTTAGATGAAATCCGTTAAATTCTGTTCATATTTTGTGAGGTATTGTTTCTTTTACGGGGTCGGGTTACTTGCTCTGCTTGACTCGCTCGGATAGGTACCTTCTTGCATCTGTTTACTAGTCAACGGAGTAGTGTTGCTGTAGTGGTTATGGCAATTTTGGTTGTGAGATTCAAACAACCTGCTGTTGTATTATTTTCTGAACTGAAATTGTGGATTATTATGATCCATTTTGGTGGTACTGCTTTTGGGTTGGGACTCTAGCATCATTTGGGAGACAGGTCCTGATGTATGATTTGTTATTAGTTTTGTAGTAATTTGGCGTTGGATTTGTTTTTGTTGTTGCTGTAAGCTATGTCATTATCATGGTTAGAGATAATCATGGAACTAGTCTTTAGGTTATCCATGCAGATCACTACTTGAAGAAGTGATACTTTCTTTGGTCCTTTGAAGTATGTATCAATGTGCTGTTGCTCAGTGGGGGTATCTATTTTAGATTAAATCCTTTAAGTTCTATTCATGCTATGTGTTGTACTATTTCTTTTACGGATTTGGTTTACTTCATCTGCCTGAACTCAATGGACCTGAGGTGTTGTCCTGTTCTCTTCTTCATAAAGTTTTGATTTGTGTATGATATTGCCGAGGTGGTATTCTTATTTTCTTCGCGCCGTGAGAAGCCGAGTTTCATTTTACTAGTCAGTAGTCAACAAGGTACTGTTGCTTTAGTGGTAATGGTGATTTTGGTTGTGTGATTTGAAAACCTTGAAGTTGTGTATATGTTGAGTTGATGTGTTATGACCCCTTTTGGTGATACTGCTTTTGGGTTGGGAACTCTAGCGTCATTTGGGGAATCAGGTCCTGATTTATGATTTGTGACTAGTTCTATAGTAATCTTGTGTTGGACGTGTTAGATATAATCATGAAATAATTGTTTAGATTGTTGAAGAAGTGATACTTTGTTTGGTCATTTGAAGTATGTCTCAATGTGCTGTTGCTCAGTGGGTACCATTTTAGATGAAATCCTTTAAATTCTATTCATATTCCGCACTGTATTGTTTCTTTTATGGATTTTGGTTTTTTCGCTCTGCCTGACTCAGGTATGTACTTTTTTGCAACAATTGCCCACAGGTCTTGAAGTGGGAGGACGTGGAAATAGGAGAACCAAAAGATGGGGAGATTCGAGTTAAAAACAAGGCCATTGGGCTTAATTTCATCGATGTATACTTCCGCAAAGGAGTTTACAAAACTGCCACTATGCCCTTCACGCCGGGTACGCTGTTATCAGTTATCTTACCTGGGAGATTTAATTTTTATTAGTTATTACACGGAAAAAAATGAAAACTGGAAAGTAGCTGCCCACAACAGCATGTCTTGTGAAGAAATAATCATGATATTATTTAGGCACGTTATTTTATCGTGAATAAATAAACAACAGTGTTCTAAAAAACGCTAGGCTCTAGTCGGGCAGAGAGGGACTTGTGAGGATTAGTCAGGGATTAATCAGATTAGGGAAATAATTGGGGATGAATAGAGAATTAATCGGACAAGTTGGGATTTTTAGAACACTGATAAACATTTATTCCTGTTATTTCTATGTCGGGATTTGAAAGCAGTTCCGAATTTCCAATCCATTCTATATTTTATTATGTTCTAGGTATGGAGGCTGTTGGAGTGGTGACGGCAGTGGGCCCTGGACTGACTGGCCGGCAAGTTGGAGATCTTGTGGCTTACGCTGGCAATCCAATGGGATCATATGCTGAAGAGCAGATCCTCCCCGCAAACAAAGTCGTGCCCGTCCCTTCATCTATCGATCCTGTTATTGCCGCTTCCATATTGCTCAAGGGCATGACAGCCCAATTTCTACTCCGCCGTTGCTTTAAGGTAGGTGCCCCTCCTCTACCTGCTTTTAGGTACTTTTGTTCGCACAACTTGAGGTATTGCTTCTTAGGACGTCCCATTACACTGCAAAAGCATATGAAACACTTACGTATATACATAAGAAGAAAAATAAAATAAAATGGATTTCTGAGTAAGGATTAAGAAACAGGAACAGTTGACGACTTCTGATGCAACCACTTGATGGTTTACTGATACTGAAAAAAAATTTACGTTCTTGTAGATTGCATGACTTCGAATGTAAAACCTTCTATATTCTTATATTTACCAAGATTCTAAAACTCGGGACTGGCCAAAACTAGGCTAGGCGACAAATAAGGAATTTTGAGAAATCGGTAAAACTTGTTTCTATATTTTATTAAATATATGTTTATATATAATGCATATTTTCATAATAAAAATAACAACATTTTAATAAAATAAGATAGTCCCAAACAACTTAATAAGTTAAAACAATTGAATATTCAAGCGAAAATCGGTTCAAAACTCAGTCAACTCGGTTTTACCGAGTACTCGGGGAATTTTAGAACACTGATTTACCTGTCCCTTTGTTCTCAATTATTTGATTTCACATAAAAAATAGTTTCCCCTCTACTACAATTTTTAGAATATATGGCTTAATTTTATCGTATTACAGGTTGAACGCGGGCACACAATCCTTATCCACGCTGCAGCTGGCGGGGTCGGATCTCTACTGTGCCAGTGGGCAAATGCCCTTGGTGCAACTGTTATCGGGACCGTGTCAACCAAAGAGAAGGCAGCTCAAGCCAAGGACGACGGTTGCCACCATGTCATAATCTATAACGAGGAGGACTTTGTTGCTCGTGTAAATGAGATAACATCGGGAAATGGGGTTGAAGTTGTATATGACTCTGTCGGAAAAGATACTTTCCAGGTAATGCCTTCTTTTATCGTCCTCAATTTCAACAAAACCTTCATTTTTTTTAAATAAGTTGAAATGGATTGATAGAAACAATAGTTTGACTTCAACACAGGTTACAGTCAGTAACTAATCTTCAAATTTCCTTCATATGCAAGTAACATCTTAGATACCCCTTCCTACCTTCATATGCAAGTAACATCTTAGATACTCCTTCCTATAGCGAGTGTCTTATTTAGCACCATTAGATTTGGATCTCATACGAAGATACTAGTGATATTACACGCATAACTAATATTATTCTATGTGCATATAGAAAAATGTTAATGATTCTTGAATCGATTATTTGGGTAGAATGAAGTTTTTTAAAACTGAAAGTGACATATACTAACTCGTAACGAGCAAGTGGCCCATTTGGATTCGAACTCAAGATCTCACACGAAATTGAACTCATCCTGACCAACTGAGCTAGCTCTAGTGAACCGTAAGAAATATTAATTGATTCAACTATTATATCAGTTAACACGTTACAAAATTTTGACAGGGAAGCTAGACAAATAAATATATGTAAAAAGAAAATTCAAGCCCTTTTCCCGATTGTTTTAATTCTCATATAACCTCAATTTATGATTTCGTTAGGATGTTGCATATGAAATTACTTTAAACTCGTGGGTTGCATATGAAATTGAGATTGAACTCGTATTGGCCAACTTAGCTCTTGTGGGTCATAAGAAATATTAAACGAATTGACACTTGCAAAATTTTGGTAAGAAAGCTAGACAAATAAATTTATCCAAAAAGAAAACTCGAGCCTTTTCCCGATTGTTTTAATTTTCATATAGCCTCAATTTATGATTTCGGTTTAGGCATTCACAGGCGCTGGGTCTTTCCTGACCGGAGGACCTAACAAACCCATGTTGCATATGAAATAACTTTGGATCTTGTTTGATCTGTGAAAACGTCTTCTGATTGGTAACCCGATATTACTCAGGGATCGTTGGACTGCTTGAAGACTCGCGGGTACATGGTGAGTTTCGGGCAGTCATCAGGCGCAATTGACCCAATCCCATTGTCGGCCCTTGCAGTGAAGTCCCTGTTCCTGACGAGGCCTTCCATGATGAACTACACTGCGACTCGGGACGAGCTGCTGGAAACTGCAGGCGAGGTATTTGCCAACGTAGCAGCCGGTGTTCTGCGCGTTCGTGTCAATCACACGTACCCTTTATCCGAAGCAGCGAGGGCTCACGCTGACCTTGAGAACCGGAAAACTTCTGGGTCAGCAGTGTTATTGCCTTGAGGCTTCGTTTAAGCGTTCAATAACGAGCCCTCGCTTGGTTAGGGTTTTAGCTCTTGTGGAATTTTAGGGTTTTGTGTTCTGCATATTTGGAATATCTGGTGAGAGCTGAAACTGCACTCTCATTTTGCATGTTGATTGTTATAAGTGAACTGTTGAACAAAGCTTTAGCTATCAATGGGTTGTGTTTTGTGATTGAATGTTGATAGCTTTTTTTTTTCTAGTTAAAGCTTTGATTGAATGCATCAGAACAAGTGTGCCTTGTGGGATAAGTAACCAACAACTGGACCAATATCACCCATTTTGAACTCATTCTATCACACCAGTTCTTGTCAATCAAATATGCTATAATGCAAATAGGGATGACAATAGGGCGGGTTTAGTGATTCTCGTACCCTATTATATCTAATTGGAATATTGGGTCATGTTAGGTATGAGTATTTTTGCCTCTGTATAGATGGCAACAGGTGGCGGATTTAGTATTTCCGACCTGTCATATTTAGAGATTTTTATCATCCCTACCAAAAACTCAACACAAGAAATCAGAGCTAGACTTTAGAGATATAAATGAGCATAATCATCGGGTCCAAAATAAATATTCGATTTGAAATAAATATTCGATTTGAGCTTGAACAAACTTGTGTAATTAAGTTGAGCTAGACTCGAAAAGATAGTCAAACTTCAATTTGATTAGACTCGATTCAATTTATTTAGTTTTTATTTCATATATTCAATAAAATTAAATCATTTAATTACATTAAATTAAAATATTAAACAAGTTGACTCGCCTTGCTAAATTGGATAGAGCTCACATCGTTTATCAAATGAGTTCATCCTTGAGCTTGAATTAAGCTCAAACTCGATATAATAAATCGAGCTCGAACAGCTGGTTAAAACTCAGTTCATAACTTATCGACCAAAATCATGTGAAAACTAAATCAATTACACAAAACCCACCTTTTCCTTTAAGTTTCTTGAAAGAAACCTGAATACATGTTATTACAACAATTATATACAATTCTGAAAATTGCATTTGTCTCTTTTCATACATATAATCCTTATATTATACCTCTTTCTGTGTTACGTACAAACCTCATAAACCCTACCAATGAAGCCCATAGCTACCGGCCTGCATGAGAGGGTGCGCAAAGTATGCGCCGAGCGTCAGTGCAGTGATTGTCAAGTAAGGCAATCGGATAAACTCCTTGTAGTAATCTTCCGGTAACTTTTGACGCCCGTCGAGGATGGCTGCAAACGGAACGATGCTCGTTCGTGCCTTTGCTGCTTCGAAAGCCTCTCCGTGTCTTATGGATAGCCTCCGGTCTCCATTCCAAGCGCCAAACAGGTGGTGCCCGATTAAGCCGACGGAGGCTGCCACGGCCACGGAGTTCCCGATCCAGACGGTGTGAGCTAGGCACCAAAGCACCTGTCCGACCAACTGGAGAGATGAGCATTGCGTGAGATTAGATTGTTACGTGAGCTGTTTTCTAGTGTGATTTTAGTATACATTATATGTATCAAAACTTAAACAACACACAGTTCATCCAAATTGCCTATATAGCAATGTTCTAAAAATGCTAGGCGCCAGTCGGGTGGATAGGGCCTCTGGAGACTAATCAGAGATTAATCGCCTTAGTCAAGGCTTTTTAGAACGCTGCTATATGGTCATTACATTATATGTATCAAAACAAGACATAATTCATCCTAAATTGCCTATGTTATGTATCAGTGTTTTAAGAAATGCAAGGCGCTAGTCCTGTGAATCTCTGGAGACTAATCAGGGATTAGTCGTCTTACTCGGGGATTTTAGAACACTGCCGTATGACCATTACATTATATGTACCCAACTTGCCTATATATCAATGTGGGCAGATAGGATCTCCGGGGACTAATCGGAGACTAATTGCCTTAGTCAGGGATTTTCAGAGCACTGTTATACATATGTAAAGATCATTAAAACAACCCACAATTCATCCCAAATCTAGCATATACCATAGATTAGTTTGTTAAATGAGCCATTTTCCTGTGTTTTTAATATCGTAACATATTATGGTAAGTGGCCATTATATTATATGTATCAAAACAACTCAAAGTTCATCCCAAGTTACCTATATATGGTAAGATCATCAAAACAACCCACAGTTCATCCCAAATCTAGCACATAGCATAGATTAGTTTCTTAAATGAGCCATTTTCCTATGTTTTTAGTATCATATCATATTAGGGCGAGTGGTCATTACATTATGTGTACTACGGTTTGTGTAGGGACAATATGATTGCATGAGGTTAAATCTACAGCATGAAGATCATCAAAACAACCCACACTTCATCCCAAATTGCCTAGATACGCAACATGTTCCTCCAAATGCTCAGAGGAGTTTCGCCAATGTAAATGGACAAAAATTCAAGGTTATGGGCATAACATACCTGTGGGTGCCTGGTGATTCTCATGATTCCAGTTTCCCAAAGATGCATTTTAGGCTTATCGACAGCGGCAACCTCCAATAGGTTAAAGGTTGAAGGATAGAGGAAAAAGAAGGAAATGAAATTGGAAAGCCACACAAGTTCGTGGAGTGCAGGCGTGCCCTGGAGCTGCCATAACTGTGTCCCGTCGTATCTGTGGTTGATGAAGTACACCTGAAAACAAGTTCATAGTTGATGAATGTGAAAATATCATTTTATTTCCGAAAAATGACTTCCTTGAAATGTTGGATGTACTCACGATGGTGCTAACAGCTAACGGTAAGGATGTTCCTGCAAACAAGACACGGAATGCACGCTCTCCGATTATTTTCTCACCGGCATCTCGGAGACTAGCCAAACCACTGTGAACCACAGCAAATGTGAGTATGAGAAGTAACATCACAACCTGCACAACCACATTTCACTGGTCAGCTTGTTATCGTCAAAAGCATTATATACTCACATGTGTCGCAATAAACGATATATCAAGTGAACATGAAAAAAGATTAAATTATTGTTTATATATCAAATTTTATGCATAGTAACAAGTCAGTGATCATTCTATGCATAGTAGCAATAGGCATGACGACCGGTATATTGTAGCTAAAACCTATCATTTAAAATGGTTGTAAACCAAAAATTCCATACAATACTATTCTTATCTAGTAGGCTAGTTCCAACGACTTATATCTGCATATCTGCCTATACACAATACATTCAATGACAATCAAAATATCAATATTTCTCTCTTTATTCAAGTATAAGGATTTGCAACTTCTCTCACAGCCATTGTTTAACAATGAGGGTCGTTATCCTCCGTTCTTAATCCCTTCTCTTTTCTTCCATAAACGTTCCAAAATAACGAACCATGTTTACATGAAATAGAAACCTTAATTGATAAAGCAGACAACTCCTTAAGATGGGTACATAATCATCTCGAAGCAATAGAAGTAGCATATAAACAACTATTTTTTTTGCCTTGAATTGCCAATCTGTAAATTACGTATCCTTAAGTTAAGACCAAAATCTATCCTTACAATATATAAGTAAATATATTCCCTGAGCTGTGTAAATCTCCATACATTCTAGTTCAACTGGTTTGATATCTCATCATAGGCATATCGTAAACTTCACACTCAGGACCGTTGTACTAAAAAAACGCTAGGCGCTACTCGGGTGAAGAGAGCCTTCTAGGGACTAATCGGATTAAAGGATTAATCAGAGATTAACAGATGATTAATCGGGGATTGATCGGACAAATCATGGATCCTCGGGACATTGCTTAGGACACTACAAACATTACACCCTCTACAGCTACTTAAAACTCAACTCTTGACAGATGCTCTATAATTTGAAACCACCCCCTAATTCATTTACAGGAATGTATGCAAGAAATCAGGACACACACAAGGAAAATAGTAGCTTGATGATGAAATGATATATAAGACATAACAACAAACTCAAAAATAGCCTCAACCCCAAATCCAAACCAATAGGATTGAGCACACAAATTTGCAAGCCATATCCTGTAGCAACCTCATCTTTTGAATCTCAAACCACTTCATAAACTCAAAATGAACACATCAAACCATTTCTAGACCTATCCAATCATTTTTCTGAGCAAACCTATTTACAATACCTGAATACCCCAATAAGGTCGGACCCAGAAAAAATCAACAATCAAAACCAAAAATCCCACCTCAGGACTGCAGAAAGCAACCTCATCTTTTGAACCTCAACCCACACCATGAATTGCAAGTGAACACACCAAACCATTTCTAGACCTACCCAATCAACTTTCTGAGCAAACCCATCCACAAATACCCCAATAAGCACAGACACAGAAAAAATCATCAACAAAAACGAAAATTTTGAACCACTCCATAAATTGCAAGTGAACACACCAAATCATTTCTAGTCCTACCCAATCAACTTTCTTAGCAAACCCATTCACAAATACCCCAACAAGCACAGACCCAGAAAAAACCCAATAACCAAAAACAAAAAATTTCACCTCGGGACTGTCCGTGAGAGTCGACACGCCATCGATGAAGGACTTGCCGTAGCCGGTTTCGTTGTCGATCCACAGCACGTCAAGCGCAAACAGGACAGTTCCCAAAATCCCAACGAAAGCAATCCACGACGAGACCTTCTGCTCCCCCAATTCGAAGGCCGCCGAGTCCTCGCCGGCCGGAGCCGAGCTCGGCGCGTCGGTCTCGGCGTCTCTGAGTGAGGTCCTGGCGGCGAATCTGAGGGACAATCGTGACGAATCGGGAGGGAAGGCGCGAAGCGACGAAACGGTGCGTTTCGAGGCGGTGGCGGGCCTGGCGGTGGCGGGACGGAGGGGGAGTGTTTGGCTGCGGAGAAAGTGAGGGATTGTGGAGAAGGGGCTCGAGAGGAGCAGAGAAGATGCCATAGGTTTATGGAATCTGGAAATTGGTATCACCGAGAGAGAGAGAGAAAGAAAAGAAGAAGAAGAAGCTGAGCTGAAGAGAGAGCAGAGAGAATCTGGATATAGTTATGCTTCTTTGTGCTCTTTTTGGCTTTTTTGGTGCATAATAAGTTAGTGGCAGGCCAACTAATTTAGGAAGGGTGATCAGCGATTAAAATTCCTGACTTGTTCGATTGATTTGAAATTATTTTTTAATAATATTTGAGCAATTGTTTAGTATGATTAATTTGTTATTAATTTTTGATTAACAGAGGTGAGCTCAGCTTCATAATCGGACTGGTTAGGAATTGGACTGAACTAGACCTTTCGGTCTCTAATATATGAAAAGCAAACCTATAAGCATAACCATGATGTGAGGAATCGATTCGGTCTTAATCCGGTTCTCTAGTTTAATGTTTCGGTTCTACCCTATTAGAACCGATTGATTATCAATCTTTAATAGGAATGACGAAATATCGAATATGGAGCGGATATGGTCATTTTTGTACCTTACGCGCTCACTTAAGCGGGTATTCATATTCGTTCATTTATCAAGTACCCGATCCTTCAATACCCCCAAATATGAATAATTTTTCATATCTTTATTTGTACCCGAAAGTCATATAAAGTTTTAGATAAAAGTTACGAAATACAATAAATTTGTCAATCTAAGCTCTTAAACATAATAAATTCACAATTTACGGTGTTAAATACAATTATATTCACAATTCAAGTACTAAAACATAATAAATTTCATAATGCAAGTTTATAAACATAATAAAAATCATAATGCGACAAAGTTTTCAAACATATTAGAAAAACCAAATCTCGCTAGTTGAGTCTTTTACTTTTTATTAAAAAATAAATTAAATGCATTAGATGTGGGTCAGATAGGATATAGATAATTCGTATCCGAAAAAATACTCGTAAAAATATATGAATGTTCACTTTCGAGTATATTCATTATGATTAGATCAAATACATCGGATATCCGTCGGGTTCAGATTCTTATGTCATCCCTAATCTTTAATTTAGTCGATTTATGTTATGAATTAAATTATTTTGTTCCCGATTTAAATTTGTAATTGTAACAAGTATGAAGAAAATGAAACTTTAAAATTTAATTATTACAACACAATTGAAATATGAAGTTTATAAATAAAATAAAATAACATATCTTCTGTATTTATTTTTCAATTCACAGGTCGACTCAAATCAGTTTGACTTTTACCGATTAAATGATGGTTCTTAATTTTGAGAACCGAACCAAAATTGAATGGTTCTAAATTTTGAGAATCGAGTCACAGTTCTCGGTTCCGAGTGTAAGATGCCCACCCCCATTCGATAGTCCCATGCTCTCCAAAAGGTTAATGACTATCGCCCAACGTCCATAATTCTATGATTTCGACCTCGCTCTAGTTAGATCGAAAGTATCAAGTTTTCCTTTATTTACGTGATATTTTACTTTTTTACTATAACCTCCCGAACAAGCAAATTTTCACCCAAATCTTTGAACTCACTTTTGACATATCAAATAAGTGATTTTAGAAAGGTGTGAGTTAGTTACATTTTTCTGAATATTTTGAAAGTAGATGTCTCTGGGTGCAAAAATTCAATAATTTCTACCAATAATCTTTGTTAAACACTTGTTTTATACATGAAAAATGAAATACTTTCAACTCTTTTTTTTCATGAAAATCAAAGATGGCACAATAGCTTCAGGTTCTCTTGATTTCCATTTCATTCCTCACCATATCAATCAACAAATGCACACAAAATCCAAGCCTCATCAAATGGGAACACCATGGAGAAACAAAATCTCTATAACCTACTATATTTTTCTATCAGCAATTCATAATTTACCCCTATCAAAAACCTAGTCTGAAACAGACGACTCGTTAAGATTCGAACACTTAACAGATACCTCGTTAAGATTCGAACGCTCAATAGATGACTCGTTAAGATTTGAAAGCTCAACAGATGACCCATTAAGATTCGAAAGCTCAACAGATGACCCATTAGATTTCGAACTCTCAATAGATGACTCATTAAGATTCGAACTCTCAACTGATGACTCCTTAAGATTCGAACTCTTAACAGATGACCCATGAAGATTCGAACCCTCAACCGATGACCCATTAAGATTCGAACCCTCAGCGTCTATTATATGTGCCACGACAACGGTGATATCGTCAGGCTTACCTCCCCGGTGTTTTGAACCGGCCTCCTGCGCCGCCTTGGCAAAAGGGCTGCAGCGATCCCTGTCGATAGAGTTTCGCAGCGCGAGACGGGCTAGCTCCAAGGCCAGACGTTTCGGATCCATCGCCATCCCGTCTTCGGCTTCTCCACCCAGCAAGGACTCGATTTCAGCTGTATACACGTTATCAAACAACCCGTCGGTTCCTACTACCATGACGTCTCCAGGCTCCACTCCGACCGTCAACTCCTTAGAGGAGCTCGGATTGTCACTCAACTCCCCGTTGCCCAGCTGAAACGGGTAGTTGAACCCATGATGTTGCAAGGGGGACTGGTAAATGCATTTTGCGCCTCGGAACAGTGCAAAGCCACTGTCTCCCACGTTGGCGGCGTAGAGGTTTCCGCCTCTCAGCGTTACGATGAGGGCCGTGGAGGAGCCCTCCGCCTTGGTGTTTGAGTATGCTTCTTGAAGGACTCTTTTCGGGTCGATGGCTCCTTTTGGTTCACTGAGAACGGCAGTGACTGAGTTGGCCATGAGTTGACGTGCGTATTCGCCTGCATCAATGCCTTTCTTTGCCCAGGAGCCAACGCCATCAGCCACACCCACGATCTGCTCCGCCTCGCACACAAAGTAGGCGTCCTCTCCTCGGGGCTTCTTTTTAGGGATGTCGGACGCTCCAAACACCATGATCAGCTTTCTCTTCGAATTGATGCTTCCATCGCAAATAGCTTGTCTTTCCGCTTCCTTCGGCTTGAGCAGCGTCTTAAACAGAGAAACAAATTAAAGTTTATTCAGCAAAAGAATATCAATGATTGAATCGAAGATTTAGACAAAATAAAGTTGTGAAACTGCTCCAATCTCTGAATCATAGGCTAAATTCAAATCATGTTCATTGCAAAACTTCTTTAATCTTTATGTATAATCATGCCCATAAAACGCCATATGATAACATCAGTACTTTTTACTCTTAGCTAGCAGCAACCAGAAACAAAACAAACAAAAAGTTCAATTATTTACGTCGGCTACGCTAAATATTTTGGCACGATGTTTACAACATAAAGTAACAAATAGTGAAACCAAATAATTTAGTCCTTGACAAAAGCTTAATCCCAAACTAATTGACTACAGTACATCATTTTCCTCTATTCAGCACTGTCACAGAACGGGCATTTTGTGAAACATCCCAAGCAAGCATATCGTTCTTTTACCACATATATATCATTTCCCTCTAATTTGATCCAAAATTGGTGTCACCGCTCATATTGAATATAATCATTTATGCTTGAATCTTCTTTATGTTGTTGCACACCCATTTCTTGATTTCCACTCATTTATCGATGAGAGGAAACCATAAATTTAGGTTCTCTACAAGGATAGAATCAACAAGTAGATTCGGTAGTATATTGTAACACTTAATTAACTGCATAAGGACGCTGCCAGTGATACTATAGGCATATTAAAGGAAGTTTAAACTAGCAACTTATTTATGTTTATCAGTATCACATACAAAATGCAATATAAAACTTAACATAGTTGAAATGTAAGAGATTTTAAACCATTACATAGTGGTAATTGAAAATGAGTGTTTCCATAAACCATAACAAACCTATATGCCTCTATAGTTTACCAAATAAAGTCAAATCAGGCAAACCTTAGCTCCAACATGCAGAGGCGCCTAATGCATCATATTCAAAATTCAACTCTATCTCCCACCCATATTTTCCAGCAACCAAACACACCAATTATAATCACAACTGACTTTTTCGCAAGAATTCTAAATTGGCCTTCATCACACTGACTTTTTCGCAAGAATTCTAAATTGGCCTTCCCATAAAACATAACAGACCTAAAAGCCCATATAGTTCACTACAAAAAAGTGAAATTTAGGAAATCTTAGCTCCAACGTAGACGCCTACTACTTCAAATTCAAAATTCAACTTTCTATCCCACCCTGATTATCTCAGCAACCAAACACACCAATTGACTTTGTTGCCAGAATTCAAAATTGGCCTTTCAATAAAACACAACAAACCTAAACCCCAAATAGTTCACCAAAAGAGCTCCACAAAGCATAGGTACATACCCCCATCAATTTCAAAATTCAACCTTACCTCCTACCCACACTTTCTCAGCAACCAAACACCTAAACACGCACCAATCAATGCACAATAACTGATATTTTGCCAGAATCCAAAATTGGAGTTTACATACAACACAACTAACCTAAACTCCCAAATGGTTAACCAAAATAGCTTCATTACTCACTACATCAATTTAAAAATTCAACTTTACCTCCTACCCACATTATCTCATAAACCAAACACCTAAACACGCACCAATCAATGCACAACAGCTGATTTTTTTGCCAGAATTCAAAACTGGAGTTTCCACACAACACAACACAACAAACCTAAACCCCCAAATAGTTCACCAAAACACCTCCACAAAGCAGAGGTACATACCCCCATCAATTTCAAAATCCAACTTTACCTCCTACCCACATTTTCTCAGCAACCAAACACACAACAACAAAAAATTTCCCCAGAACACAATCACAAACTTCAAAAATCGAAATCCGATCAAAAAATTACCTGAATCCCATCTGAGAGAGATGCGACGGGGGCGAGACTCGACCTGCGGGAGCGACTGAAGTTGAGATTCCAAATCGCATCGAACACGAGCAGAGCCGCGCCCAGAATCGCAGCGAGGACGACCCACGAAGGGACCCTCCGCTCCCGCGACCCCGGACCCGCAGATTCTTCGTCGCCGGCCGTAGATCCGCCGGACGCGGCGGCGCGAGCGGTGGCTCCGGCGAGCGACCTGTGAGAGAACGGGAGAGAATTGGGGAACAGCGAAGCTTCGTGGAGGAGGAAATTGGAGGTGGGTCGGAGGTGGAGTGTTTGGCTGCGAGGATTGCGAGGCAAGCAATTGGATTGCAGCAGAGAAACTGCCATATTTGACTGTGAAGATCGATAGAGACGAATTTGGAGTTTTTTTTTGTTTTCTGGACACAGACAGAGAGAGTTTATATATATAGAGAGAGAGAGGGCTTAGTTTAGGGTTCAAATATATCGATGAAAAATTGCCTATTTACAATGAAATTAGGTTTCCATAATTTTATTACCTATTTAGGTTTTCATAATTTTATCACCTATTTATTTATCATGATTATTATATGGTTGATATTTCCTAGGGTTGTAAACAAGATATTATGTTCGTACTCATTCTAATCGAGCTCGAGTCGAATTAAAATTCAAGATTAAGCTCTTTTAATAAATATTTAATTTTTAATGAATATTTGTATTGAAATTTAAGCGAACTGAATCGAGCCGAGCTCGAGCTTGTCTATTTTATTTCGAGCCGGACTCGAGCTTAGATGCATAAGCTCGTTCGAGCTCGAGCCGAGCTCGAGTCGAACACTTTGTTCATGAGCCGAGCCCTGCCAAAACAAGGCTCGACTCGGCTCGTTTACACCCCTAATATTTCTTATTTAGTTTGATTTATAACTTATATAAAATATTATTTTCTATTATATGTCACAAAACATTATTATCATCAATAATATTATTTCATATATTACTTTTATCAGTTTGATTCGAATTTAAATTATAATGGAAAATATAGTTTGTGGTCCTTAAGAGGCATTCTACGGCGAAAAGATAACTCTCGTGCAACCTTGTTTGTGGCGTTGGGTTTTTTTGTGTTCTTGATCGGCTCGATGTGCTTTTGGTAGGATTTTCGGGTGGGGCTAGACGTCGTAAATGTAGCTGGGTAAGGTGCTGAGCATTTATGTGGGTTTTCGACAAGGTCGATGTTTGTGTGATTTGGCATGTTTGAGTGTATGTAACATGTTTGAGGTTGATGTGTGTGCATCTTGTTTGATTTATTTATACATTTCCTCGCTTTTAAACTAATCTAAGCTCTTATTTTACATATAATTATCTATTTGTATATATATATATATATATGCATTCGCGAGTAATCTAGTGTTATTTTATAGGGTTGAGGTAAAAACGTAGAAAATTTAAGCAATAATCGAGAAAAAAAATTATGAAGCATATGTGAATCTTTCGAAGAGCATAACTTTCTCATACGATCTTCGTTTGGGCCCATAATATATCAAAAGGAAGTGAATATGAAGATCTACCACTTTGAAGAAGAATTTCTTTCATGTAGCCTGTGTGCTACCCCTTGTGGTCTGATCGACATGCAAAATAGGAAATCGCAAAACCACACCGGCCCGTGTGGTATGTCTTTCTTCATATTTTCTATAAATAGCCTGCCAATTTAAGGGTTTGGGGGACCAAATTTTATGTAACTTTCGGCATATAGAGATAGAGAGATCAGAAATTAGAGGGGAGAGCAGTATGAGAGCAAAAAAGTAAGGGTTCAAGAGATTTCATTGTGATAACTTACTATTAATGAAGTTTGCATCAAAAGCGGTGTCTTATTCTCTTATTTATTTATTTTAATTGTGATTGATTGCTATGCTTATTACTACTTTGATTATGTTCTTCATTTTCATGAGCATATAATCAAATTGATTTGGGGAATGGGTTGAATGGAGTAATGTAATGATAATTTGATCGGTTTTACATGCATATAATCTTGGGTAGAAAGTTCTTAATCAATTGCGATTCAAGTTTTATCTTCTTAATTGCTTAATACATAATATAATCTATAAGTTGAGGTTGTGAGACAATACTTATATGTGGAACTAAATTGATTAAGATTCAAGTTTAGACTATAGGTATAATAGTCTAAAGGTAAATGCTGAGGTCAAAGCTTCTTTTCATAATGGTAAATGTTGTGGACCAAAGAGTTTTAAACAGGCCTCTGTTACTGGGTCTGATGATGGGCCTTCAGTGGGCTCTAGCTCCAAATTGATTAAGGGCTCTTCCAACTCTATGTTCACCACTCTCAAGCCCAAGATAAAAAAAATATCAAGAACGTCAAGCAATCAACTAAGAATTCATGGTCCGAATTTTGGACGGAGCCGGAGTAGTGTCATCAAGTTTATTTCTAATCAATGTTATCACTCACTTTCATTATATTTCTCTGGTAACTTATTTACCCGATGTAATTCTAGCTCTTGTTCTTTTCTTGGGATCTTTTGCTAGTTATCTTCAATAAAAATCAAATTGCTGAGCAAAAAAAAGGGTAGAATAGCAAGTTTAACACAAATACAATAACTATAGGTTACAAGTAATGCTTTTCAATCGATTAAATCTAAGATATGGATGGTTAGA